>JAQIWH010000302.1:0-56547 GCA_034695005.1 Cryptops parisi | reverse complement strand
GAAGCCGCATCTGACCATATCAGTATACCATATGTTAAAATGGATATTATTTTTGATTTAATGAAAATTTTTTTTTGCTGGATATTAAGTAGGTTTTTTAACCTCTTAACCACAAACATAATTTTGTAGAGTTTGCTAACTAGATATTCTATATGAGAACCGAATGTTAATCGATTATCAAAAACTATTCCCAACATCTTTACATCCTCCGCTTGATCTGGTGATCTTTGAAAATTAACACGTTTTGTTTTGAGAGGGTTTAACTGCATGCCTCTATGGGAATACCATCGTTGAAGATTTTTAAAATCTTGATTTTGTAGATGGTCTGCTACATGTGATTCGTATTTAGGGTACGGTAAAAGTAAAAAAGTATCATCTACATACGTGAAAGGTTCTGAATGTAGAGGTAAATCGAACAGGGAATTAGAAACGACAGAGAACAACAATGCTGCCAAACGGCTACCTTGAACTACACCGTTATTGGATGTAATCCGTGTGTGTGTAAGATCACCGATCTGAAAAAAACGGTTTGTAAAATAACTGTAAAGTAAATTTAACAAATTAGATGATAGACCTAATGTCACTAACTGCTCGAATATGGCTTGCCGCGAAATAGTGTCGTACGCTTTGGTAACGTCCGAGGCAAGAAGCATACAACAATATGATCTATCGAGAATAGTGATGAGATTGAAATAAATTTTCAACAACATCCTATCAGCAGGTTTTTTTGGGGCGACTCCATAAGCATTCAACGGTGTAGTTCGGTAAATTAAAGTTCTCAATTCGCCAAAAAGCAAGACATCTGCCATTTTGCTAAGAAAAGGGAGATTAGCAATTGGGCGGAAAGAAGTCAAAGATGCATGAGGGCCACCTCTATATAGGGGTTTAACAGAAGCTACCTTCCATTGAGACGGATACTGACCCGATGAGTAAATACCATGGAAAAGATTAATCAAAGGGACACGGATATATTGTAAGAGAGAGATAATTAATTTTTTGTTATAAAGATCCATTGGATAAGAGCTATGAGGTTTCATGGTTCGTAAAGCACCATCAAAGTCATCTGAGGTGCATTGTGTTTAATACAAATGATGAAAAAAGTGGTAAACCTATATCAAGTTTACACTGCTACTGAACAACCTATTTTGTGCTGAGAGAACTGCATACATGCTTTACAACTTGCAATGCTAAATTTAAGTTTAAATGCAATGCTGAGTGTGTATTTTAAATGCTTGAAATACCAAATAATTTAAATAAAGCTCATTGTCACCAAAAAAATATAAAATGAAACAAACCCAAAAACTATCTAGTTAAAAACGATTTGTACGAATAGAATGTTTTGTTGTATGGTCATGAGTAAATCAAGAACAGTTAGAAAATAATTTACCAACAGTTGGACAATTGAATCAAAGGCTGTGTTCCAACATACGAGTTATTTCTAACTCTCAGTTACTGAATTTTTACGTTGCACAAGAATGATCTGTTCTGAATACGTGTATAATTATTATAAGTGTTTCATAACATAATCTCACTATCATTAACACTCATCACCACCAAATCAATAACAAGTGAAGGAATATTTGGAACGAAAAGACAGAAAAACAACCCTAGTTGTAGGCAAGTTGCAGACAAGTTGAAAAATACAACTACGGTAGGCTGCTATTAGTCCCCAATTTAGACAAGTTCCATATATGTGATAAGATAGATTCTCTCAAGTGTTCGTTATAAAGCAGGAAATTTCGCTATTATGCGATTTGGTGCACAAATGACTGGTCGCTCCTGCAACTGTTGCTTCCTTACACAGCGTGTATGCAAGAGGTACAGTAGGCACTTGGGAGTTCAATAAGAAAAGTCTGACTGCCGCTAGGTACTTGTACTTTGTCTTTTAATTCAGAAATGACGATGACAATGATAATAAAATATGGTTTTGTGATGCAGAAATAAACGGTGAAACTCCCAACAAAATTCTTATCAGATTCCAAACTGGATTCACATGGCACAAGTAAAGAGGCAAACCCATCACCCAGAGGTGACTTACCTAATCACCAGGCCACTATGGTACAAATACGGTTTTGCCAGCACATTGGCGTTTGTCTTATTTTATAGTTTTTTTTTTATTATTATAATTTATTCAAATTTCAATACGATTAAAATTTCAAATTTGCGATTAATGTAACGATTTTGGTACTTTCCGTTTATAGCGGGGCCCGTCTAATGTTGCTATTTGCTTGTACTTGGTTATGGGTTTATTTTGCAAGTTAGGTTGGGAAAAACAAAGAAACGTATTAAATGTATGATTTTGTTTTGTTTTCCTAACCTAATCTGCAAAATAAACCCATAACCAAGTACAAGCAAACAGCAACATCAGACGGGCCTCGCTATAACCGGAAAGTACCACGATTTTTGCAGAATTCAACCTAGCACAGCAAATGGAAGACTATCTATACCTACCTTATAAATAAAATATTGTTCACAGACACAACCTACACATCATACTGCAATTTTAAGCAATTCTATCTAAACACTTTGCAACTATCTTAGCACACATGCTTAATTCCACTTGAATAGATTGAAATTAACATCAAATATGAATTTTAAAAACAAATGCATAATTACCTTGCATGGGAGTAGATCCTACAAATGTGGTGACCTGTTAAAGCTGCATAAAATGATGGTGATAGAAGGGTCCACTACAGACTCTCAGAAGCTCAATATGCTCTAGTTACATGAGCATTAAAGCATTCATCATCGAATCTTTAAACCACCGACCGATTAAATTGTGCTCGACTAGTCACTAACTGTAATTTACAAAGAATTATAAAATTACTTATGCAAATAACAATCTTTAACTATATTTTGCAAAATGGGAGAGTTGAAAAGATTAGAATCCTGCAACAGTAGTTTAGTGGTACTACAACTCCATTCATAAACGTTAGTGAGAAATACAGTAATATAGTAACTAGTAATAATAATATACTTCATTACTGCAATTTGCATATAATCTTTCACGAAAAAACAAACAAACAAACAAGACAAATTGAGAGCAAACAGATCGTTAAATTCCAGTCGGAAAAAATAGCTAGAACATTTATGAACACACTACCGGTACTACACCAAATGGTGGGACTCCTGGCTAAGAAAACGTTAAACGAATTAATAAATAAATCAATAAGCCAAATCGTCTTCTCAAATAAACATGTTTATGTGAAGAATATACTGTACAGCATGGCGAAACACTATTTGGGAAAACTGTCCATTTCGTTTAAAAGGGACCAAGTAATTAGAAGCAAGGTTTTTAAATATATCATTGCTTTGCCTTTATTTACGAAACTACAAAAAAATTATTTATCGTATAACTATAAGTAACAGATGTAATTCATCAAAGGAAGCGGCATTTAAAAGATAAACATGGCGCACTGCTTGCATCGGAAACAAAAGAGGGGGGCTTCTAAAATAAAAGCTATGGGCAGGCACACACGAGTTTGACATAAAACAATGGAGGCAATAAACACACCAATATCCTTGCATAAAAATCTCACATATAAAAAAATCTTTGTACTATAAAATTTAAATTAAAGAAGGCACATAAAAAAAAACACACTTCGAGTATTATTACAAGTGGTGATTTTTCTTTTTTTTTTATAGTATTTAGCACTCTAAGTAGTCAATAGCCTATTGTACTACATACAATAAACATTTCATAAAAATTAAGTAAAAATTACTGATCTGTCTTTACAAATGCAGCGTGCGCCATTTGAACTGCATGGAGAAAAAAAATTCACCGGCGGCGACAAAAAAACGAAACAAAAAACGGCATAAAGATCATTGTGACTTCATTTAAAATAATAAAATAATAAAAATCAACCCTGATGACTGTGGAATAATTCATATAAGATAAATTCAATTCTCTGTTCACTCAAATAATAATTATACATCATTACAATAATAATTATAATATAATAAAAAAAAAATCCTAATAAAAATGTTTAATCTCATCAATAAAACAGTTGAGCTATTTTTCATCACTCCCTCTGCGAGGGGTATTTGATATCAATTATTCCTTGAGATTCTTGACAATTTAAAAATTGACAAAAAAAAAATATTCTTTAAAAAAAAAACAAAATAATAATAATAACCAAACACGTCGAAGTTTTCGCAGATGTCACGATAAAAAAAAAATAACATTTCTTATCATTTCACAAAAACTTTGTCATGGCGCGCATAAGAGATCAGTTAGTATATATTTAAATTGATATTTTTCTTCCGTTCACTCACACATCCACTTCATAAAAAAAAACAAAAAACATAAAAATAATACAACACTTTCAGAGTCAAGAGATCATTTTCTACCCATCTGGGGGAAAAGTAGTAGTATGGCAACTCCCAGATGAAAGATGATAATATATTAAGTATTGTAATTCCCTCATAAACTTCTTATTATTTATTTTTTTTTAGATGTAAGAAAACTCCCACATGAAAGGGAATGATCTTCATGGTGGTGTGTTTCTCCAAGGGAGCCTTTTAATACCATCATCTTCATCGTTGTTCTTCTTGTTGTAATAGTCTATATTTTTAAGGCACATAGAGAGAACCAAACATAGCAACCATGTTTGAGCAATTGGTCCCAAATATTCCTTGAGCATCCAGGGACTACAATTCTGTCAACGTGACGTCGAAACCACCGTCTTCATCGATTTTTTTGACTTCAATAGTAAAAGTGTCCTCGTTGCAGTAATGCCGAATCATCTCGTCGTCCATCTTGACCGTAATCCTACAAAGAAGAAGAAAAACAAAAAAGTGTTACCAACGGCGTATCTACTAGTTTGTTTCACAAAAAAATAAAAACAACAGATTTCGTTCTGCGGGAGAAGAGTTAATGAACGCAACGACTGGTTTTAGTACAATGCACAATTATTATTATTACTATTATTATTTTAGTGAAAGTAGTGTGAAAGATCATCCTGTGTTAGTGTTTGATTTTACAGTTTTGCCTTGACTGGCTATTTTTTTTTTTTAAAAGGAAGACAAAATATCTTAGAGACAAGACCCTACTTACCCTTTCCTGGATCGCTTATAAAGGTTCCGGATGGTAGTTGCACTAAGTTTATATTTGTTTTCAATCTGGAAACAAGATACAGAAGATTTGAAGAAGGGGATTTCTCTAGCTTTTTTTTTTCCCTTGCTTTAAGGTATTTTGTCCTCCAATCACTCTGACAACACTGATTTCTGTCTTTTTGCACCATCCACAAATCGCGTCACCGCCACGATTCCCTCTCTAATCCCCGTCTTCGACAATTCTAATTTTTTGTTTTAATGCCTAAGCTCACGAGTGTACTTCCTAACCAATGGGGTTTTAGGAAAGGGGTTCTAAACTGCCAAAGACATACCGATTCGTTTATACGACTTCGAACCGCTTTTCAGCAATGAGGTTGTAAAAGAATGAAAGGGTGAAAGCGTACATATCGACGATGTTAACTTTTCAGTTTTTTTTGTGTTTCGTCCTATCTAAACTCACGCGATTAGTGGAATGATCCAAGCGGAAATCAGCTATGCCCGTGTTTAGCGACCCGGGAAAGGTAAGCGAATATGCTAAGTGAACTTACTGCAGTGGCAAGACCACCAATTGTCGGTGGAACCAAGTGCAATGCGTTGTACACGTCTTCATCGTCACGACGCACGTACAGCATCACTAGAATATTACAAAAAAAAAGATAACAATTAAATCAAGCCTATTTTATCACCACAATCGTACGATTAAGTGTTCACCAAGTTTCTTATATGCAACGTTAATTAATCACTGGACAAAACCATCATCAGAAATCAAGCAAAATGTATCACAAAATTAAACGTAAAGTTAGTAAATTGCACAATGCAATTCAACAAAATTATTTAATTTCATTAAGTAACGAGGCTAAAAAAAGTTGCACATTACAAAAAGTTTCAAGTAGCAGCAGTTGCAACAAAAAATAAAAGTAGCTGAAAATTAGCATTCCATTTGAGTGAAATTTGTTAGTTTCTCATTTCAATTGATGAGTCTAAAAATGAATCAAATTAAATGAGTCTCATCAAGTGAGTCTAAAAACGAATCAAATTAATGAGTCTAGCATCAAGCAAAAGATAAATTTGATAAACTACGACCTAACAATTGCAAAAATTTCTATTAGAAAAGTTTGAAATTTTATCTTAACTTCATATACAATAATAAAAAAAACAATGATCATAAACACATAACACATGATTGAAAATAAAAAGATAGAAAAATTACCTCTATCTGATGGTGGCGAGAGCTTCGTCCGTTTCATGGGCGGTGCGGCAAACACGCTATCAACCTGCGGTTCGATAGGTTCTAACTTCTTTTCTAAACTGTAAGTGCAAAAAATAACGAGTATACCTTAGAAAAATTTACTCCACAAAAGAAATTGCATCCCCGTTTAGAAACAAAATATTTCAAGATATATACCTCGTTGCATCTTCCGAGTAGAAATTCAGTTCCATAGATGTCATCTGAAAATTTGACGAAAACAACCAGCTTAGTATACTCAATAACATGCAATAATAATAACATCTGTAATGCGATAAAATTTTTTTCAATGCTTACAGTTTGACTCACTTTTTCCATGTCGCCCGTCGGCGTAAAAAGCACAGGTGGTTTGAGCAAATCGCTCATAGAATAGAATTCAGTTCTATCACAGGGTGGATGATACAATTCGTCTGTCTTTTTCCTTCCGGGTGTTGACAGCTTACGTTTCGCTGCTCGCCTTTCTTCGTCCCTAGTTTTCCTTTCCGCTCCCTGTAATAACAACAACCAGAAATTCAAACAAAAGGTATGTGTGGCTAAGAAGTGAATTTATAATAGCTGATATAGCGTACGAACTGTGAATCATATTCAATTTGAAAAAAGAAAAAATAAGAAATTACCTTATCACAAAATACTTTGATCTGGGAATAACCACGATGTGTGGGGGGTGAATTAGGGTCCCTCATGTCATCATAAGTATCAATTTGTAAATGTAATGGCAAACCCTACAAAATAAACAACAACAAAAATTAAGATTATGACCCATAGAGAACAATTCGCTAGATATATTTACAATATTTTAAAAGTTTGTTTTATTTTTTTTACCTTGACGCCTTTTTGGTTGCTAAAGTCAGTGCTCAAACATTGAACAGCGACATTGATCTAAAATGACACAAAAAAAAATACGAAATTCAAAAATTAATCGAGCGTATCATCAAAAATATACTCTCTAACTTTAAACACGAAATTGCATGACAAAATAAAAAATCATGTTACTAAGAAATGCCTAAACAAAAAAAACAAAAAACAAAAAAACAAACGTCCTTGAAAAAGTGATATTGCAACAGAAACTATTTCTGGTACAAAGTGGTCATTAAATTCAAAACCTATAGTTTTCGATCTCTTTCTGGATCGCGTGCTTGAAAACACACGAAGTTCGTTTCCATATGGTTGTAACTATCGTAACATAATTTTTTTTAAGTGAGGCTATAACTATAACGCCTTAGTGATTACAGTAACGAAGAGTATTGCAATAAATAAATATGAGGAATTCAATTACTTTGGCAGGTGATTCCAGTGGGTTCCAATAAACAGCAATGGTGTTGTGTGCAACTTCTTCTATGCACCCAGCAAGCCCACTGCTATTCTTTGTGTCTAAAAAAACCAAACAATATAAATAAATATATGCGATGCAAAAGAAAAAGTATTTCAACATGTCTCAAATATTCATCGAATAATTTGCTATGTAGTACCATATGCCAACTCAATCACCTTATGGCAACACCAAAAAAAAACAAAACAAATTAAAAAATACAGGAAGTCCTCGATGTTATATGTTAATGCGAAAAATATTCGATAGAATTATGCGATGTTATATGTTAATGTTTACACTCCATGCAAATTTCGTATAAATCACATAATTCGAAATTCCCATCAAGTGGCAACACTTCAGCACAAAATCGCATAATTTTAACAACCTTTTCGTGCATCTAAACACAAGATTTCTCTTAGCACAATCGAATATAAGGAATTCGCATAAATCGAGAAATTCCTGTGAAATTTTTACAGCAAACGGAACGGGGATGATCCCCCCCCCCCAAAAAAAAAAGCAATCACCAAATTGGTTTAAGAATACATCTGAACGACATCAGATTTACACGATGAGTTTCCGAGTAATAAAAATAAAGGGTGGGAAGAAAAACGCAAGCGAAGGGAGATAAATAAGAGGATGTAAGGGAAAATAACTTTATAAGTGAGATTAATCACAATTTTAAGAACTGGTCGCGGTGTGAAATGCATGTAAATGTGAGCATTGCTGCAACGATTGGAAGGCGAAATTGCTCACCTGCTGAGTTTCATCCTCAAACTAAGCTGCATGAAACATAAAACGACAGTATCTTTATATTATAATAAAAACCACCAAAACTAAAGAATATTTTTTTTTCTTCCTCCAAATAAGAATATCTTCCCTTGAAAAAGAGTTAAAGCAAAGCCGAGAGACAGAAAAACGAGTACTAAAAGTAGAGTTTTATAATAAGTACGGTTTTTTTTCGGGTTTTGAGTTCAGTTCGTGAGGTCAGAGCTCGTCTACACTCACTCACCTTACCTTTAACCCTTTTAAGTGACCTTTGTCAAAACCGTATAAAGAATAAAAGTACAACCTTTTCCATTAAAGGTACACCATTCCTAAATTACATTAACGAGCCGAATTGCAAATGCGTTACTTGTTTTCGCTTGTCAATTAGTAGCCTTTTAACAATCAAGTTTCTACCATTCCCGGCTAAGGATATAAAATTGTACGTGCTCCACAATCAAATTGATCAACATCTTGTACGAACTGTATTACGAAAACAAAAAAAAATAAGAAATAAAGATGTTACATCTTTTATGAAACCCGCAGGATACCACCACTACATGTATATATATATTGCGCACCATCTAGGGCAGGCCTAGTTAGTTAACGTTGCTATTAGCAACCTCACGTTTTACAAGTAGGTTATAACAAGCATCATATTAATCACTGCTTTGTAGAATGATTATTTTTATGCCCCCAACAAATCAGTAATACAGTTATGTTCACTGCTCAATTTCACAATACACACGGAATTACGCTGCAGGTTACAACATGTATCGTTGCAGAGGATCATGGTTCAGTACTTACATTAGTATTATAACATGTAGAAATGAAATTACGAAACACAACACAAATGAGTTATCTTCTCTTGTGTCATTTTCCTTAATTTAGAGTAGCATTAACATTCATGTTAAAAAGTTTTATGGTTAGTAGGTTTAAGTCGTAACTGGTTAGAATCATTCCAGTTATGGAAAAAAAAACACAAACCAAAATCTTGTTAGTCATCTTTCTTTCATTTTCTACAAATTTTTCGAAAATATACTTCCTCAACCAAAAAAAAAAAAAGAAGATTATATTTAGGTTAGTATATATCATGTCAACAGGGTATAAGTAAACAAATGTACTACTCATACATTTAATACATTATTCATATATTTATGAACACCATTGTCAGTTTGCATTACTGTACACTATTGACAACTTTGACTACACAGACCTGAGCCATTCTAATAGCTAACTTGTAAGTGATTTTGCTAAAGGTCGGATATAAAAGAAAACGTAGTCTGGTGTTATTTTATGTTTATCTGTTGTTTTATGTATTCCGGATTATTGATATTTCGAATTTTTGATTTCCAGATTTTAAATTGATGAACAGTGTTTCAACGTTGTTTTTCTTGTATCCTACAGTATACCATCATTAATAAAGAATACTGAATATCAACCATCCAGTTCGAATTTGCAGAATTCGAGCTTTCTCGAATCCGCATAGATGTGGAACACACGATTACAGTGGCACACTGAATAAAGTTGTTCTTCGTTCGAACGGATTTGAGGCACTATTTTCAAATCAAGAAAAGTCGTAGCAACCTTGTGCATCGATTTTTGCTCATTTTTGTGACTTTTGAACCTACCATTACATAAAAAATAAAAAAAATAAAAGTTCATAACTTGCCCTGAATACTTAAAAAGAGCTGAAGATCATGCACGTACATACACCCTACAGAAAACATGTGTTGTGAATCCCACTTTCCAAGAGAAGCAGGTGAAAATCCACATTTCTTGCCTCTTACTCAACAGCAACAAATCCTGCAAGAGCCTATTACTTGAAACTTCACCATGACAAGGTCATTGATTAGCCACATTGTGCCAAAACCCAAACTTTGCTTTTTTGAGCCGACTCATCTAAACCGAGATAGACATTCACGCTGGATTTTTCGGTCAACGTTTCCTTCCTTCCAAAGTGGCCATGCATTCTAATCACGGTGACCAAAGAAGAAGAAGAAGTAGAAGACGAAGAAGAAAAAGAAGAAGAAGAAAAAGAAGCATGAAAGAAACACACTAGACAACTAAAAAGAAACAACAAGACGTGCTGAGAGTTCCAAACGGTTGAATGAACTACACGTTTTGAAAATGCACTGCCTCGAAGCTGGGATTAAAAACTCATACCCACTGTTTTCAATAATAATAATAGTAATGACAATAACAAGTATAAACAGAAGACACAAACTGAAGGTTGACCATGGAACAGATTAAAAAAACAAAAACTAGATGAAACCTTGTAGTTGAACAGAATTCATTGCAACGTATTGAAAATCCAACTTTGGATTTAAGACCTTTACCATCTTAACACATTTTAGTTCATTTAATTAAGTACAGTAATCCCTCTCGTTATCCACAGACTCTTGGTACTGTAGTTAACAACACTAAGATAACTAAGCGTTAAATTTAGGGGTTAGGAAAAAAAATGATAATAGCTATTAAATTCTTCATAATTTTTCTTGCTCCTTTTATATAATCACTTGTAACACTTTCAGAACGTTTAGAGATCATATTAGATTAATTAAACGTATTTTATAATAAAGTAACCATCACTGCTACGTATCTATCAGACAGTTATAGAACTGTACTATCATTTAATAATGAAAATATTATCTATGAAGAAAGTGACGCCATCTAGTGAAGTAAGACACCAACAAGCATCGGCAGAGAGTTAAAATAATATTAATTAATTACAAAATTAATTACCTTTTTAAATTCAAAATATTACAAAAACCGTGTATACTTAAAAACCAAAGTCGACGAGGAAAAACTCTTGTCTATTATCACATTAAGTTCACATTTACAATATAGAATGATTCAACTGTGTGTTACAAAAAAAAAGAAGTATCATCACACAAAATTGAGGCATTTTAAAACACTTGTGTTTGCATTACACCCCCCGATTCAATTATTCCAAAGATTAAATTCTTTAGTTATTGCATAGGAAACATAACTACAAACTTCATCTTTACCTGCATCAAGAATTCTTTGCTTGACGGAATGTTGTCGACTGTGCCAAAATTGCCATGCTTTGATTTCCTCCTCGGGAGATTTCTCTTCACGAAACATTAGCATAATCATGCTCTACAAAAACAAAATATTAAAAAATTAAACAAATTCAAAAATTTTAAACGTTCATCGGTAATTAACTATTTACATTTCTCCTATTCATCTTTTAAAAAAAAAAAATTCTGTTTGAAAAATTAAGACAAGTTTCTTAATTGCGTCCATGCAGCATCTATCATTTCCTCAAAAGATTTCTCATAACATCATTTAGTTGAAACATGTAAACAGTTTTTGTAGAAATTTAGGATTTCAACACAAATGGAAATCTTCAATGTAATGTGCCAGTTGTATCCTTTTTTTTTTAAATGTACATCTATACAGTATATGTATATATATAAAAAAAAAGGACATTCTTAGTTTACTCAAGTAGTTTCAACCTTTTTTTTTTATATATAAATATTTATTTACATAAGTGACAACACGAATGCATTAAATTTTCCTGGAATCTTGTTTATGCCGTGAATAAAAAAAAATATCAACATGGGCAACTTTTAGTATCATCTGAGCACCATCATCTTTTTTCTTCTACTACTCGACCACATTTACAGGATAAATAGCTATAAATGTCATTTCCTGCTATCAGCAATTAGCAACCATTTTTCACAGTTTATATGGTACCAGTATATACCATATATGACGAAGAAGAAAAAAGTTACTAAATTCTGCAGCTTTTTGGTTACAATGTTATTTTTTATTTTATTTTTAATTCTCTAATTTCTCGACTAAAAATTTATGAGGTTTCAAAATGATTTATGACTTTATTGTTGGGTTAAAACGTTTTTGCAAAAGGGCACTTTTTTTTTTTCCATATATAATTACATTAAAAAAAATTTGCAACCAATATGAAAAGTGTTAACAACACGTTTAATGTCAAAACTGACAAATTTGATGGCATTTTAAATTCTTGTAATCCAATTTTTTTTTTAGCTATTAATTAAATACCAACAAATTCAAATTGAGAAACTAATTGAAAGGCCTGGTGTAAAAGGGTAGTAAGTAACATTTTTACAATTTCGAGAAATTCGCGTTTGAAGATCTGAACTTTACCTTGTTGTCTATGGGTTATGGCTATTTCACACTAATATCTTTGCACCTATTGTTGTTTTGCTCGAAATCATGCATTAGAAAGGTAGAACTGCACCTAACACGTTCTAAAATGCTTCTAAGTCATTTTTGACAAAAATGTCACCCTTTTACACCTTTTTCAAAATTATATATGAAAAAAGGCATGAAAATGACATAAAACCAAAATCCTGTAAATTTTGACTATTCTCATTGGTGAATGTACAACAATGTTCCTCACTAATTTAAACCACCCAAGAGTTATATGAGCTTCAAACTTAAACTTTTCACGTTGTAGATAATTCCCTTATTGAGACTTATAATATAATACATTTATAAGTTATAAGTAGAGTATAAAGTATTTTTCACAAAAGAAAAATTGAATCAATAAGAACCATGTTTTTTTATATTTATATAATAGCCTATACAATAAGCTATTTGTGCAAGTCCATTACTCACAAAAATTGTGCCATTCAGTTCCAGGAAAACATGAAAAATGACATTGGGCTGTTATCAACAGTAATACTGTTATTAATTTGCCATCACTAACATTAGAACTAAAACACTGCACAAAAAAAAAATAACTAACACTTATCATCTCGTCATGGTTAAGATAACCAGGATCTGTTTCAACAACTATCATGTGTATTAAGCACACTGAAACAAATGTGAAATGTGGTCGCATCATTTGTTCTGATAGATCAGGCAAAAAATTGTTCTAGGTGTGGTGGCAAACAAGTGAAACTGAAGTGAGGTTTAAAATATTTTATGAACATTATTTTCGAATCATAAAAAAAAAAATAAATTAATAATGATTAATTAAAGTGGTAATCACAACTGACCTTCTCCACCCCCGATTACCTTCTGCTCTCACCTATTTTAACCTGTCTGCACCTTACACCTACACATTATATATGTATGGGGCTCACTCACCTTGACGGTTTGACTCTTCAATGGTTTTTCTGGATCAGGTACATATTCCAGAGTAATCCCATAGAATTGTCCTGCAATAAAAAAAAAAAATAAGTTACATGACGTTTCAAAAAATAAAACCACTTCCTTTTTAGTAACATTCTGACTAATAAAAAAAACTGTGACTTATTATAGCAAAACAAAAATAAAAATAAAAAAATACTCCACTCAACTTTTAACAGAGTGCAAAAATGTGCTACTTAAATTTGTTTCGTACCTTTATTAATGTAAGTGATCCTATCATCTTCTCTTCTTTGACTCGTTGAGATCGGGGCTTCCAAGAAATAGCGAAATCCCACGTTAGAATATCTGGAAAACAAACCAGAAAACTTGAGTTTTATGAAATATAACTAACGTGAATAAATTAACATTTTGTAGAAAGTTTGATAAAATAAATCCACAAAAGTTGTGTATCTCGTCAAAATGAACCTATAAAATTAATGTAATCTATATGTCACATCAGTGACACACTGCCACAGTGAATTATCTACTCTTAGAAGCTTAAATAAGCTTTACATTACAAAAATAATTATATTGTATTTGTTTGTTCTTTTCATATGAAAAAAAAAATCATCTCTATTGAAACTGTGTCAATTCCCTGTAACGATGACATTAACAGCTGCTGTACTGCAAATATACACAAGTTGACAATGTTACGAGCCATCTCATTTTTTAATACTACGTTTCACAAACTCTCAAATGTCAAAATACATCATAACAATCAAACGTCACCTCAATTTTGGAGACTTTCGAAAGATGGAGAAAATATAGTATCGATGACATTTGCTGCCGGTATCATTATTTAATAGATATAAAGTTTTCCATTGCACAACAGGTTGGCTATTAGTAGATATGATGCATGTGTCGAATTTTTAATGGACTCATAAAGTAGTCGCAAATGGTTCCACTAGCAATCGGATCGCGTTGTTTAGGATGACCATTAATGGGAGAGGTCTAAATGGTGTCAGACACCATTCATTCCCTCGACAATCTTATTATTTAAAGTGACCTTTTCGCTAATGTACTGTATGTATATAGTAGCCTACTATGTATATAATAAAACCAACCCATGATTGCTCATTTACATATTATTCAACCAAACAGCAATCGCAGTGGGGATAAAACATAAAGAGCTGCTGTTCCCTTGACGCTGTCATCCAGTGTCCCATTCATCATAACGAAAATCGTGAACAATAAAAATAACCACCTACAGGGTTTAGAAAAAAATAGAAAAATATACATAAGAAAATTAAAAAAAAAATAAAAAAAGATTTCGATGTATCTCATTTTCAATCTTTTCCAAACATAAATTCTGGGGTGAAAGGTCATGACTCGAAGATTGATGAACTTTTGACCCTGGGTTCATTTTATTACATTTTCCTCTTATATATATTTTTTAATGTTTAAAATAAGAACGCATAGTTTTATATATGTATATGAAAAAACGTAAATGGCCGTTTAATAATTTTTCCCACCTTATACATTCGGAGTCGTAAAAACGTTTCATATCATAAACCAGTCTCGTTCTGGTTAGCATTCGAGATTACTACGCACGGTCCAAAAACGGTCCGCTCTCCCACTCGAGACTCATTTTTATACGATGTTACTGGCTAACATCTCTAATAAAGTTGTCACGGTTCGTCCCATTTCACCAACGAAAGTTGTGAGTTACATTACAGGTGAAAAAAAGATGAGAATATATATTTTTTTTGTAACTGTAATGCAAATGGACAACTATGGTCCCGGAAGTGAACTGCGATTTTTTCCGGGCCGTGTGTAACGCACCATCAAGACACCTATCAGTGTGATTTACTTTTATTAAAATCTTCATGCTAATCATTGGAATAGTCTTTTCAGCACTGTGCAATCTGCATAACGTATAACCATGCATTAGATGGTGGCACTTGTCGTTATAATTTTTATAGCATTACTAATAAGTATGGTAAGGGGATTTTCAATGATGATTCGGAACCATTTGCGATAATACAAAACTAATAGTAAAATGTGAACTGTACATGTACACTTTTTAGTACTGTAAACATATATACTGTAGAAAAATAAAGTTTTAGCAAAACTTACAGTTTGGCAATTTGAACTTTGTCAGCATCTGCGTTTCTGCTGAAGTCGTGCCACGGTCTCCTCGTTGACGGTGCTGTCGTAGCCCTACTTGCATCAGAACCGATCATCTGTGACTGTGACAGATCCGAATAATCGAATATCTAAAAACATAAAAAAATAAATTTATTAATACATAGAATTACTGCAGTTCTACAGGGTAGAGTTAGTTTGATCAAAACATATTCGTGTTAACACACTTAACACAACTAGCAAAGAAAAACACAACCAGCAGTTCACTTAGGTAGGGTTTCCACAATTTATGCAAGAATTAAGTTATGAGCAAACCTTCGCATAAGACGAAATTCCCATGAAAATAATATAAAAAATACAGCTGTTCCACATGAAGAACAGCTTTTGTGTCATGCATGGCATGCGCATAGTGGAAGAAGCACTAGATGCAGAAGTGTCAAGTCACTTGTGCACAGAATCGCATAATGATTTTCATGGACATGACAAATACCTGCGAAACCTTTCTATTATTAGCTAAATCGCTTGAAGAAACTCGCATAAATCGAGGACTTTTTCTAATACTCTTAGAACTTACAACAGAACTTCCATAGGTGTTCCAAAGTTCTAAACTAGACATTCTATCCAAATATACAAAATTGTACAAACATTCCTAAGTTGTAAACGTTGATGTTTTGCTTGTAAAAACATCAACCTTTTAGAAATGTTCTCTACTAAAGCTAGAGAATTCCTCAACACCTACCCACAACCCCTGTGTTTCAACGTCTTAGAAGTTACAAAAATTGGAAAAATCCAAAGTTCCAAAGCTATAATCTTAAGTACAAAAAAGTATCTGAAAATCATTCAGCGGCAAAAGATTTTCTTCATAAATTTACATCATTTTGAAAGAACTATAATTTCACTGTGGTAAATTTACAAGGTTACAAAAATAGTTTATGCGTTTTAAAAAATGAAAACCTCCATAGCATGCATAAATGTCACATCACAATTCCCATGTTAACCCACAATAAATAATAACATACAAAAATCGTTGAACATAGAGTTGAAACAGAAATTTTTCGTGTCAAGGGAAGACTTTTTTTTTGTTGCTCCTTTTTTTTTAGAACAAAACTTATTTGGAGAAAAATGTAACGTGTATACATTGTACCAAATATTTCATGTAAAACTCTTGTTTTCGAAAAGTTTTACATGCTCAACGAGTATTATTAGGATCATGCAAATAAATTTATAGTTCCATTAAATTAACCTGAATTCCATAATTTGGGAGTATTTTTTTAATTAGCTTTGATTTAGATAAAATTTAATGAAGGCAATGACTGACGAAAAAGGTAGCTGAATCAGTAATTACATTAAAGATTAAAAACGACTGAATACAAAAAAAAAAGTGATAGCCTATATACACAAAACCTTAAAAGAGTGAGAGAAAAAAAATTAACAGTTTTAATTACACTTCATTTATCATCGCTTTCTTATTTTTTGTAATATAAACTGTTCCACCTGTGTTTACATTTGTCAACCTACAGATACTGTATATAATAAAGAAAATAAAAATAATCTGTGAAGGTGACTTGAACCAATGACAACTTTTTGGTTCAAATAGATGATGACTTTTATTGAAGAGTTCATACCCAGATTTCAATAAAAAGTTGAGCAAAAAATAAAAATCTATTTGTTATCATAACATTTTCTGATAAAAAAATTAAACTATATCAAAGACCGTGGAACAATGATTTCACGGTAACAAGTAAAAACACACTTTGCACACAAGCAAACTGTAGCAACGCGAGTGTACACAAAGAGTGTACACAAAATCTCCACTGTGGCGATAATGCTGGAGACGTGAAGCGTCAACGTGCTGTAGCACGGGTTACCTACTTACTACGGTAGTTTGTTAAGAAAACCCGGGAAGATTCAAATTTTAACCGGAATTTAGTTGGACGCATCAAAGCCTTTTCTTCATCGGACAAAATCCGGATAATTTTTAAATGACAATAAAAATAAAGTTTGATGTATGTTGTAATACTTTTTTTTTCTTATTAGATTTAAATTATGTGCTGAATCTTCTAACCTCAAAAAACTTCTAGCTAATAGTTTTTAAACTACAATAATACTACTCAAATTACTTTTCTTTCACCAATTCTTTTTTCCATGACCGAAAAATTTGCATGATTAGTTTAAGCATATCTAAACATGTCAGTTGAACTCGTTATGATTGGAATACTAAACGACAACATAAAGAAAAAAAAAATTTTTTTTGGTTAATGAATTTACGCCTGGATTTGCATAATGTATAAAGGGATTAGAAACCGAAGGACTAGCGTTGTAACTGCAACTGACAGCCTGTTTAACTGTAGAAGCAGCAGCCTTGGGTTGATTCCAATATGGAATGTAGTTTAGACATGTTTTCAATCTTTAACTTTTATTTCTTCTTCTACTTTGGTTATCTTTTTTTTATAAAAAAAAAAAAAAATCTATATATAATTTTCATGAATGCAAAAAAACAACCGTACGCTGGTTAACTAACAACCACAGAACGCTAATTACCACCACTGAAACTTCAAGCTGGTAGATTATACGAGATAAATACGGCATAGATACATTAGCCTTCGAATAAATATCCTTAACACTATACATTCACTAAGATAATGTAGCCAACGTTTAGTGTTTAAACATTGTAACAATTTGATGCTTTAAACTCTTTTTAGGGCCTATAATTTTCCTAGGTCCGCCCACGCTAAACATGATGGACAGGCACGAACAAGGCAAATTCATAAAACGAATACGAAAAAAAAAAGCAAACATAAAACAAATACAAACAAGCAATTTTTAATCCTACCACTCCTTTAATTCCTACCGTCAACCCTCTTTAATCCAGAAACGTTGCGATATAAGCTGCCGAAAGGGTCTTAAAGTATATAGGCTTACAATCAAAAAGCCACGATAAACAAACGTGACAGTATTGTACTATAACAAGTGTTTTACACACTTTTTGTATGTTAAGTTACAAATAAAAAATATAATTTTAACCCTGTTACTAACTTCAATTCCTACATACAAGAACAGCACTCTGGTTAACATGGTAACGTTGCGAAGTGAGGTGATGACGGAAAGTTCTTTAATAAAATAGGCTTATAATCTAAATCAATGTTACACAGTACGGTACCTCTGCAAATATTTTACACGTTTCAAAATTCCAAACAATCCCAAAGCAAAGTCTGTTTGGTAAAATGCGATATCCGATTTGGCATATGGTGGTAGGGTACCGTACAATTTAAGAAATTCGGTACCAACTACTCTTTATTCTAGCCCAAGAAGGTATAGTGGCATAATTAATGTTGGTTGGTGTAGTTGATTAAACAATTGTTTCTCACCACTAGAGTGACAATGAGCCAAAATGACAGATGAAGTATAAAAACAATGGTCAATCAGTGAAGAGAAGGGCAATGCTCCTTCAAGTCCACGAACACACCCCGCCACTCCTTTAGAAGTGCCATGTTTTGAGCAAACGATCTTGGTCAAACAACTGGGATTGGCTACTGCTTAGAGGTTATTGCAAGAATAAATAATAATAAAAAAAAATTAGAATACAGTGAAATAAATAAAATAAATTTGTATCACCATTTCTCCTAAACATTACAACTTTTAATTCCTACATCTTTTAACTTGTGAAAGATCTTAAACGTGAAAGAATGCCTTTAAGCCACGCTGATTAAAGGTCTGCAACTTTTCCCCCTTTTTTTCATCTTATATTTTTTTTATAAAGTAAACCATCGTTTATGTATATATATATATAAAAAATTTAAAGGGCCTAACAGTTCAATGCAATTAAAAGAGTTGAGAAAACCCATTGGTGACCTTTAATTGCGCATTGATTCGTTTCAAGTCATATCAATTTTTTTTTTTAATGAACACCGATCCATGCATATTTCAATATATCTTTATTTTTTGTTAAACAGATATGCCGAAGCATTAGTATTGGCAAACCTATTAATCAAACGTGGAATTCAGTAACTGGATACGTGACTAACTTTTTTGGAAGAAACCGCTTATTAAGAGAGAATTTTCTACTCATGTACAGCTACGTGTACAACTACGGTTGGGTTTTTTTTTTGCACATTCGTTGGCAATTCGATTACCTACGCACGTAGGAAAATGCTATAAATTAAGCTTGTTTTCAACGTACATTTTATGTACATCATCATCAGCAGTTGTGGTGACGCTGCCTCAACATTGTAAACGAAAGTAAGCACTTTCAACCATTAACCAGAATAGACTTTGCAACTTTCAAGGGCTTGTTCAACGAGTAATGTCAAGAAACCGTCTTTTTCAAATCAACTACCACTAAATGTTTTTGATCGAAATCTGCAAAACATTTTTACAACATTATAAACCGATAAAATGTAAGAGTTTTCAACGGTTAATCGGAGGAATGTACTTGCAACTTCCGATGATTTGTTCAACAAGGATTTCCACGAAACCGACATTCTCAAATCAACTACCGATATCACTAACGTTTTCTATCCAAATCTACAAAACATTTTTTTACAATGGCCAATCCAATCATCTATTGAAAATTGCTTATTTTGAACAACCATAGCTTATCAAACTTTGAAACTTCTAACACGATGACAAAACCCAGCATTTGCAATAAGTTCAAATAACTCGTCATACTTAGTAAAAAATCAACACTGCAATCGAAATTTCCTTGAGACTAATGTAATGTTCAGCATAAAAGCATAAACCTCTATGAAAAAATCTTTCGTTGATCAATGACATCGACAAGAAATTTCGATTTTATCTCAGTAGAAATATTAATAAAAAACATCTTATAAGAAATTTGAAACAGCATCAGAAAAGTGGAATAAGACAATGTACCAGGTATATAATAAATCAAAAAATTTCCCATAATTATTTTTCTCGTGAATTAATTATATACACAGTAGTGCATAACAAATCTAATTTGTTATTAGTGAATCGTGAGCTATTGTTGTTTTTATACCTTTTTTGTACAGTACGTGTGCGATAAATGCAGTAACGGCAAAAGTAACATTTAACAAACATAACCGATATAACGTGTAACAGTGATAACCCATTTCACAAATAGCCTATAACACTATTCTTCTGCCACTTGAATATAACTCCTTATAACCGAGTTTGACTGTATTATTAAACCAACTGCCTCGCAAATTCCTCACACATAACCTAACCATAATCTAAAAACTTCACGCAAAATGTCAAGAATTACCACTATCCCTGGCACGTACCAGACTTGCGCTAGGATAACGAGTATGTAACAACCTATCACGAGTATAATACAACAACCATTTCGTAATGCATCATCACTCGCACCTAATAAATAAGTAACGTTCCCTGTAATTAATTCTGCCCAAACCTACTCGAAATGTTTCCAATAACCAGGTTTATGATTAGTTACTTGGCGTGTTTTGTACGTCAAAACTATTGATCGCATTTCATTCAACAATCAATCGCCCCACTTTTTTTTTCAATAGTATTTCCTCACCTTATAAAATTTCCTTACGTTTTTTTTTTACTATACTAATAACCATTAGTATAGTAAAAAAAAAACCGTAATAGTAGCACCAAAGTATTAAAGTATACATAGAGAAAGAGGAGAGATAGAAACCTTAAGGTTGTTGCGTGAATAACCTGCGAAACTAGGGCGCAGATAAACATCAAGAAGACCCAACTGAGTTATGAGCAGATGATTTCGAGGCTTATAGGTGGAGGAGCAGGAGTGAGATACAATAAATAATCTCAGGAGGGGAATTTAAATACCTATAAAGCAACGAGATGACTGCAATTAGGTTATCTAAAATCTATGTTAGATTATTAACTTTTTCCTCCCCACTTTTTAACCGTTTTTTACGACGATGCTAAGGTTTACTGAACTATTTTCAGTCGTGATGTTTTTTTCCGAAAAGTTACTGACATAGTAAAATATACGCCAAAATGAAACATAAAACCTTTTTCTATAACCCGACAAAATTGACATTAAAAGATAGTTCATTAATTTCGTTATCCATTTATCGACCGAAAAAAAAATAATGCGAACTTTCTAAACCTACATTTGAGTTCGGCACTGAATTTTCAAAGCACACAAGTTAATAAGTCTAGCCGAATACGGTATATCCAATGAAACTAAAGAAGAAAAAAGTCAAGACATTTTCCCACAGGTAAGTTAACCAGCCCAGCAGCAGTTGAACGAAGAAGAATCAGACCTAGAATTCCAATTATAGATCTCATCTTCATCCCAGTTTTTGATCCCTGGGTTCATCTCATCGCTGAGCTCATTAGTAATGGACGGCCTGAATCTTCATTAGCTGCGATTAAACATTCAAGTTGTCATAAAGAAAAGCCAAAATAAAAAAAATATATATATATATATATATATATGTAGAGGGGGTGAATTGGTGGTTAACGCTTTTACAGGTTACTTGTTTTCTTCGATCTGTCTCCTTGAAATAAATATAACCACGATGCTGTTTCACCTTTCCTTTTAGTTTTTTTGTTTTTTTTTTACTCTTCTATCGTCTTTACCTCTTTTTTTTTCCTCTCTCTCTCTATCTTTCTTATAGCATTTCCACCTGTAAACATTTTTAGCCACATGATCCCAGTCGTGGTGCCTCTGACCCAGTTTGCCTCCCTGAAGGCTTTGCCGTTGTTGCATCTGCCCACGAAAGGCGCCCTAATGCAACCTCAGGGTCATTCGCTCCGACATCACGTTCTGGACGCCTTCGATGCCCTTTCCATTGAAGTCTATTTCGTGGCATTCTTTCTTCAACGAGTGTAAAATTGCTACCTTTCTCACCTTATATTCCACCTTGTATTTTTACAAGAATAAAAACAAATAAAAAATAAAAAAACGGCGGCTATTGTTGTTTTAACCGTTCCTGTTAACCTTAGATACCCCTCTAAAGAAAGGGTCAACTGATGACCACGATACAACTTCAAAGAAGCAGAAGAAGAAGAAAAAATAACAAGGCTTGCTAAATGGTATACAATACAACAACTGTTGCCTTTCACCAACACAAATGTCATCCACGTAACACACTACAACACTTTCAACTTCCCCAAAAGATTACACACAAATCTAGTTGTAGAGCAATCAATAAGCTTAACAATATAAGAAAACTTTTCAAGCGATTCTCCTAAACGTAAACCACCAATAACCGTAAGCCAATAAACCGTAAATGAAAACGACATTGCGTCAAATGACATTTCATTCCAGTCGTTGAAGATTACTACTCAAGACTTTTACTATAAGGTAAACTCGCAAAAGAATGAATGTGGAAAAAAAAAGACAACTGATGAATGGAACAAAAGACTTCATTCAATGATAAAACAGTCGGAATGTCAATGTTAAAGACTTTGCATTACAACAGGAGAACCTGTTTAATAAGCAGTCATTTCATCACAAATTGGAGATCGTACACGGTCATGGAGACTAAGTGCCAATGCTAATGCCAATGTTTCTTACAAAATCTTCACCAAATCACTGTTCGACGAAAATCATCGCTAAAAAACTGATCAAGTTATATCATCCAACTACAGTTTTAATTCCAGGTGGAACGAACACTATTCGAAAATATAATGTTCCTGCTTGAACGTCCAAAAACATACAAATTCACAAAGTGCACTTAAACAAGTTACGTGTTCACATCTCGCAAGATGTATGATTTGTTCTTTTCCTCTTCACTCATTTGAGTGTATAATTGTAAATAAATAAATCACTAAAAAATATATCAGAAAAACTAGACAATTTAGCGTCCAAATCTCTACACTTTCAAGAAGAAGAAGAAGAAAACCACTATACGGAAATCTGTAAAGACAGCTAATTTGAACAATTTTCAATGTTCAAGGTAACAAGGAACCAATTTTCGAGTAACGTAAATTACTGTCTATTTTTTTTTGGTTGTTCTAACTGTAAAAAAATAGCAACACTCAAACAGTGTTGGAGAGGAAAAAATTTTAATAAAAGCAAACAATTTTATGATTTATATCAAGCAATGTCATGAATCAATAATCAACGTTATGATTGATTATTAATTCGCTCGATCTTCGCCTACGATAAAGGGGGCTCGGCAATTAAAGCGTCATTATCACAACAAGCACCTACAATCGACCTACATTTTTCTTCTCAAATAAGGAATATAATAAATAAAATAAAAAATAAAAAACAAAAACGAAAAAAAAAATGTTTTTAACGATTGTCTTTTATGTTCCTAAATATATAAAATTCTCAAAACATTAAATTACAAATTTTTATTGCTTAAACTTTCTGACGACAAATAACAGAGTAGCCAACGAGAGAGCCAAAACTATATAAATATTAAAAACAAAATAACCACATATCTCTAACATCTCTACAAGAATCCTTTATACGTTGCATTCTATATTTTTCTTGTTTTATAGTCGTTTCTAAACAAACGATTTTAAAACTTCCAAACGTTAATAAAAATTGAATTCAATCTTTGAAAGCACGAAAAGCCAATAATCTGCCTTTAACCCTTCACGCCCTAAACCTTTAAACTAGGCTGTGGCCCTATTAGTTTTTTCTCCTTTCCTTACACTTTTTTTTTCTTCTACGACTATATACCTGAGCACCTAAGCGATAGCCATAATCAATCATCCGATTTAATCAATGATTTCTATCAATGAACGTGGAAATTTGAACCACCTGGTTCTCCGATTTACGATTCGCGAAACACTGCATAAATGAAGGGTTTAAAAAAAAAACAAACAAAATCTCCTATTTTTTCTCCATGAGATAAGCAAACGACCTTTTGTCTTTCTGCCTGCCTCGAATTAAGAGATAGGAAACCCAAATTTATTGACTACTTTTTGAAAAAACACAAATTCCTACGCATTTCCATCAGATTGTTAAGATTGAAGTTTAAGATTGGCCAACCAAAAAATAAAAGTCGAAATTGAAAAACACGGAGGGGGTAATAAGTAGTAGGATGGATGTACCTTTAACTATCGCAAAAAAAAAATAATAGATATTGAAAAAATTGGCAACCAAAGATTATAAGTTCCTCTTCCTAGGTTCCCAAAAGGCCAAAACAACGAGATGAACTTCCGATAGTGAACCCTTTCATTGAAAAACCCAAAATTAATTATGTGTACCACGGTCCATGAATAGTAGTGCACGCGGCGTAATCCTATACAATGGCATAGAAACCACATCATCACTGATAAGAAAACTTCCCATATGTCTACACCTGCCATTTGCCTATCAAGTTTTAACATGTAATCTTTGTTGTAATAATTAACGGGTATAGGTTGAAGACGTACGCCTACAGTACATGCCTACATGGTTTTCAGTTGAACTTCTAGGCAGTGCAAGTTAAACTTGATACCCAAATCTTGGTGTAGCTTCAGGAAAAAGTGGCTGAAAATTGAACGCTCCTTTGCCGTGATTTTACACTTTTTTGAATAATCCAAATTAAACACCATGACACGTTGGTTTTTTAAAAGACGTTGCACGTGAAGTATACACACCTACGTATGGTCCAAAGTGACATTTATTGCACGATGTAAACATACCAAGTGATAATCCACTAAATATAAAATAATCGTATTTTACTCAAATGTGAGCGAGTATAAGTCATTTGCATATTTTTAAAGAATAAAAATTCCCGAAAAATGTTGCAAAAGTTGTGGCGATGTTTAAATGTTATCAGAAATTAAAGCTAGTTAATGAAAATTTGTCTAATGATTTCTACGAGAAAAAGACAGCTAACTCAAAATTATACGAGTTCTTTGTTAATACGTGATGGAAAATTTTTTCCCAATGTTCGTTATATGCGAAATAGTTCCCTGTTATCGGATTTTGTGTGAAAGGCAGTTTTTCCACTGCATGGGAATTTCAATATACAGTATGCGACTTTTGTTTTATGCGAGGTTTGCGCGGAACGTAACCCTTACACAAATTGAAGATCTGTAGTCATACCAAATCTCATCAAATCTAAATATTCAACTGCAGTTTTGTTAAGATTTAAATAGCATCTGACAAGCCCAAAACAAAAACGAAAATCCGAATACTCCCAACAGTCCCAACTCGTCCTTTCACGATCTAAAGAAAAACCCAAACAATAGGCCTACCTATGTTTCATTTTTCTTTTAAAAACTTCTTTATATACACTAATAAAAAAACAACTGAAAAACACCATGAAAAGCAAAGTGAAATCTTCTACGATTATAATGATTTCCATTCATTCACCATGTTACCAACCAAACCAATAATTTCTTTTACGAAATTCTTCCCCTCCAAGCTGTTTTTCTTATTTCCAACCTTTTTTTGCTTCTTCTTCTTCTTCACAATATATTTTTTTTCTCTTTTCTTTAAGCTTTCGACCCCTGTATTAAAACGTTATTTAATGGCTCGAAAATTTTTCATCGAAAATTGCTCCTTTTCGAAAAGGCCCTTTGCTTCCTTCTCGTGCATTGATCTTGATCAGAATGACGCTATCAAACGTAATTGGTCACGAACATCACGTCCAACGGGCGTTACCAAAGCGCATGCCCTTTGCAACAAACAGCTTCAATCATCGGTGAATTCCTCGGCCAAATACAATGATCTACAATGTGCCATCGAGAAGATGACGAACAAAACAACTGTTGCAAGTGGTATTGTGTTTCGTAACTTGTCAATCATCTGTCTAGTTGGCCGCTGATGTGACTATTGAAAATTCGACATGCCCACTGTGATTGACGACTAAATAAGAGAAAATCCCAAAGAATCCCTAACAAGCCTCGAATCACCAAGTGATAAAACGTTCTCAGAAGATGAGGAAGGTCGTGAAATCTCTACATGGTATTTTCAACATTGCGAAATACAACAAATTTGAGTGAAAACCATTATTCAAAATCAATTCCAAAATAAGTCTAAACATTTTAGTTTTAGGAAAAACATCAAGTGAATGTAGCCTATTCAAATCATAGAATGTTCAGTTTTGGTATAACCTTTCTCACTTTCACAAGCCAAGAACATCGAATTTCTGAAACTTAAACACTTTAACGACAACAAATAAATAATGTAGACCCTTTGGTCATTACTGTTTGTTTTTTATGGAAATTTCGATATGCGCGATTTCATGCGAGATTTTTCGAAGAACGTGACCCTCGCACAAATCGTGGGTTGCCTCTAACACTTTTATTGAATACAGAATGCAGCCTGTTGAGAAAACATTTTCCTTCATAATAATAACAACCTGTCCCATCAGGATGATAGTTGACTTGATCATGAAACAAGCTACAATTCACAACCTAATAGTGTTACATAAAGTCTTATTCAACTAGTTCAACATTTCAAAGAAAAAAAGGAATGACATGCAATTTTTGTTGTACCCGTTGATGTATGTGTTGTCATACATAAGCAGGAACATGTACGCAGCTTATCATCATCGTAATCATTTATGTACTGACAAAATAACGGAGAGAAAAGAAGAAGAAGAAGAAGAAGAAGAAGAAGAAGAAGAAGAAGAAGAAAAAAGAGGGCAATTTGACATTTCCATAAACATACCGTTTAGTAAGAATTAAACAAGTTGAGGATTAAAGCATCTTCAAATGCAATTAGAAATCCCCGGCACGTGCCAAGCAGGATCGAATACTACTCGAAGGTGGTACAAACAACAACCAGAAAAACGTGAATGTCCGAATCCAATTTTTTGACTCGACGGTGAAAAGAAGAAGAATTAAGCTTTTAAGCAATGTTGTGTCATCCCGAAAAATAAATGACCTAGCTCATTAAAAAACAACCACAAACTCCCCATAAAAGATGAGCGTAACAAAAAAGATGAGAAAAAAAAACATAACTCTACACAATGCTGTTGGTTGATGGGTTGGCTGGTGGTGACGACGAGAATGAAAGTCTTGTGCAATTTGTTACTTAGTTGAATGCAAACCCTAACTTCGTGGAAAGAAACGCCGTAATAACAAGCTCAAGTTGTTGGCCTTTAAGTCTGAGAGAACTTGGAAGAAGAAGAAGAAGAAGAAAAAAGAATTAAATAAGAAAGAAAAAATCATGTCTAACTTCCATTAGCAGTCAGGGTGAACGAGTAGAAAATCATGGTAAGAATTGATGACACCGTCCTCTGAAAGGTGTTCAACTTATAACACTAACAAACGTATACTCCCTAGTATGCTTAATGTGTCTTGTCCCCCTTCATGCACCAACATCGCCAACTTTTTTTTTCATTTTGTACTCGTGTGTAATCATTTAATGTCTACTACAACCGTTCATGACGCTACATTATGGATGTTGGTGCTAACGTTTTTGTAAGTACCACACAAGACGTTGTAGTCATCTGTGGTTGTTAAGATTGCAAAACTGTTAGCTGAAGCTAATTGGTAAAATTGACACCATCTTCAATAACATTTCTCAAAATACTTATAAATTTGGAGAGACCCTAATTTTGAAGTACATGTATACCCTAATTTATATATGTTCGTGTATACGAAACCCTCAAATTTTAAATACTGTGTTATTTTTCCTTTGCTACACTTCCGCGACATTATATTCCGAAATTTCCTATGTCTACCTTTTAATACCGCACAATAATCGTGGTCCGCGATGTTATATATAATGGTATTCTTCAAATCTAAATATTCAATATGAGATTATACAAAATTTCGACTATTTTCGTACTTGCTAGTTGTTATTGACATTCCACGTACTTGTACAAAAATAAGAAGCAAGAAAAAGAAAGAAAAACAAAGTTCCAGTGTACTTTCTCATAATATAAATTGAGTTATCCTCATTCGGGCGAACATTTCATTACCATATACACCGTTATGATTTCTCTTACTGGCAGTAAACTAGACAGGTGAAAGGGGAAAAAATGACTGCCCACTACCAAAAAGTTGTGAAAAATAAAAAAAAAAGCTTTAAAAAAAAAACAAAAACCACCACTACCAGTGAACATCAAAATTAGTAAGCAACACAGTACGCTTACTAATGACCACTCAACATGCAAATTTCGTGCTAAATTTATTCCAAGGCTTCTTACAATTTTAGTCTCTTCCGTCTAGCAAGCTAGTTTAATGTTTCACTCTCCCTCTCTCAGGGTCTCGACCTATTTCGCCGTCGAGATTATTAGTCTGGAATCCCAGAAATGGAATTGTAAACACACTCTGCCCCCTCCTGGACGTAATCGTAAATGTCAATCGGCGACAAAAGATGTCTCAAGTTGCCTAGGTGCATGCGACGTTATCGCACCTGCAAGCTCGTTCTCCCATTCGTACGGTGTGTACTATAAATATACCGGGGAGTTATGACCACGGGTGATTGAAAATCACAGTTGATTGTCACCTGAGGTCAAGCACGTTGTAATGAATATCGTTTTCAAAAATGTATGCAGAATGGTTTTCTTTCTTTCTCTCGTTCTATCTCCGCTTTTATTTAACCAGGGACCTCTAACTGTCAGTTGTTAAAATATGAAATGTGTTCATTTGGCTGTCTAGTACAATAACTAATTGGAGAGAGCTAACCTCTCCTTGAGGTTTTGTTCTACCACCTCCCTAAAAACGTCTGCGCAGCCTTTTGTTTACGTGTGTTCGTTTCTAATATGAAAAATAACGTTAATTTTTTTTTTAAAAGGGGGGAAAAAAGCATGCATGCTAATCTTTCTGGCACCATTTCGATTTTTGTTGGCACCATTTTACAATATGTTAAAATTAGCGGGCTTAACCTAACTACATCCTCATTTTAACATAAATATGCAAAACCATACCTTGGGGTTTTCCTCCCTGAACAATATCAATATTTACATTATTATTTTTTTCCGTGACCCAAGACCACTTCTTATATATGAACTTATGAAAATTTCCAGAATCCAATAAATTTAATCCGAAGCAATTTGAATGTCAAATTAGTCGAAAGTTATTCAAAGAACACGATTCATCACTAAGGTAACCAGACGTCCCGATTTTCCAGTGACAGTCCTGAATTATGACCCTCTGTCCTGGAGTTATTTCAGGTTAATGAACAACAACAATTTGTTCCAAATTTATTCATTCTGGACATAAATTTGTACCGAATTCGTCCGAGTCATTGAATAATTGTTTGTGAATAATGAATGGAGTTTTTTTGGAATAAT
This sequence comes from Cryptops parisi, assembly GCA_034695005.1. Lineage (NCBI taxonomy): Eukaryota > Metazoa > Arthropoda > Chilopoda > Scolopendromorpha > Cryptopidae > Cryptops > Cryptops parisi. Next base: position 26,831 of record JAQIWH010000302.1, on the reverse strand, counting down.
AATAATAATAAAAACAATCTTGCCAAAACTTGTATTGTAAATCTATACATTGTATCGATAGATATTGATGATAGGGTAAAATTAATAGAATGAAAACTTTCACTTTTGCTAACCCCTTCCCCTCCGGTCGTTAACTGTCGCTATTGAAAGTCGGAAAATCCGGTCACCTTACAGTAACAACCAACTTACACCGAATTTAGCTGCTTAAAGTGGATTTACAAGAACTAGATGTCACACAGTTAAAAATGTAGTTACGTATGGTGGATACTCGTTATAACGCGCTCCGATTTAACGCGAATTCGGATATGACACATCATTCGGATATAACCCAATCATTGGGTCCCCGTAGCTTAGCATACGCAAACCTCGATTCAGCGTGATAGCATGTTATGTGTATCAAACATCACGTTATAACGTGTCTCCGCTGTATATTATGTAACGATCCCAAACGTTGTATTTTCTCAAAACTGGAGTTATCGGAACCTAGTTTGCCCATAACCATTCTAAGTTTTCCAAAAAAAAATAAAAATAACGGCTTACAAATACAAACCACATCAGATGTGTTGAGGAGATGTGTTGATGTGTACCGAAAAAAACCGTCTACTTGTTCATAAAGATAAAAATAAAAAACTATCTAATAAAGTGTTACATTAGTTATAAACACTTGAACTTGGTATATTGTTAAGGATTTATAATATAATAAAACTACTAAATTTGGATAGGGGTTATGTTATTGACCCCCTTATTTTATACCGTCAACTCACTAATCTGTAAAAGCGGGCGTGTCAATGGTTTGCATTATCATGATGTTGACAGTGTATTCGACACAATTTGCTCAAAAAAAGTTTCTCTTCTGTGATTCAAATTTTAAAAACAGCTGTGAGAATCTAATAGGGGCATCAAGCTAGATCATGATGTATATACGAGTAAACAGTATCGCTGTGCATTTTAAGTAGTAGAATATCACCGATTGTTTCCATTAAGATAACTCGAAGATAATCGTATTTAAGTGCGACTCCCCATTTAGCACGTCTAGTTGACCAAAGTTAGCATTTTGCAATTGGACGCAAATTGTGCACGTTTCATCGTGTCGAAAGATAAAAACTTCCTATAAGTATGATTTAAAAGGGTCACAAAGCAAAAAGTAAACAAGGAAAACATTCCCGTCTCAACTCTTCTCAATCATCCTGAAATGTTTCAAGTTTCCTCTACATGCTGAACTGTACATAACTTTGTCATATACCTCAAAATCTCGAGCAGGTGAATCAGGATTTAACTATGAAAAAAGCACAAGTACCACAATTTCGTGTTTTCAAGACAAACTTCGCCATGTGAGTCTAACCACGTATAATAAACACGAAGATGATCAACACTAACATTCATTCCAAGCTCTGCTCTACCGTTTTTAATCATTCAAGCAATTCTTTTACAACCTTTGTCACACACCTTAAAATCTCGGGTCGTGAATCAGGATTATATAGCAGATAACGACAATAGGGAGAAAGATAAAAAAAAAGAAAAAAAAAAGCGATTCTTACCTGGGGCAGCCCTGCACTGTCCCTGGGTGTAATGGCAGCTTCCCCGATGCCACTGTCTGGCGAAGGGAGATCCACGGTGAGACTTCCCTTGTAGTTCGTCCCGCCATGACGCATGTATCTCTCCACAAACGCACTGTTGTCTTGCGAATCCGGAAACGGACTGGACTGGGGTTGGGGTGGCTGAGGTTGCCGACTACCGCCCCCATAAGGTTCCCGAGTAGGAGCCGGGTAATAGTCTGAATAGTAGTCCCCAGTCGTTCCATAGACCGAGGCAGTTGTGGATGGGGTTCGCACGTTTGTAAACTGGGCCTGAGGAGCAGCTGTGGTGAGACCAGCATATTGAACATGGTCGTAGGTGGAAAACACCTGAGATCCATAAGGTTGGACCGAACCCGCCATGTCACGCGACGCGCCTGTCGGATCGATGGTCACTGTGGGGTCGGAGGTACCTGTTGAATCGAAAAATAAATTGTTTAAAGAATAAAACCAATTGAATGTGGAGAATGTCCTAGCATTGTGTAAAAGAAGACTACAATACTGAAAATAATGAATGCGCTTCTGCACTATTACATCAGTGTTACTGCGTTTACCTGGAAAGGGGATTTGTCGCAAATCTCCACTGTTTGGTAGGCGAGTCGAATCTGTATTTAAGTATAATATGGATATGCTTTGGGTATCAACATAGTTTGTTTCTTATATAAGTTAACTAATTTGGAAAATATACAACTAGAATAACAACGAGGTTAGTTACGGTACATTCGGCAAGTAATATTAAGATGCAAATTCACAAATAGGCCTATAGACAAATACCGTACGAAAATTTAAACTAGCGCATTGATTATCTTTTTCAAAACACTTTGAATAATAAAGTCAATTAATTGAAATTGAAGCAATAAGCAAATGTCTCACAAACACTTTCATAACAGAAAATGTATTACGAGTACATACTGGTAACTCGAGTCTACAGAATGACAGAACTGAACCCCTTCAATAATTCACGGGATAATGTAACATTTAAGATTAATTACTGATGGAAAAACTACTATAATCAAGTTATAATAAATTATATATCCTTATCCATACCCTCAATCACTAGAATCAAAACAGTCGTTATAACAAAAACAACTCCATTCAAAATTCCAACACTACACAGGACGAAATGTCTACAAAATATCGATCTTCATCTAACGTCAAACCTCTGTATGGTAGTCTATACCACAAGATACAAATCAAATCTCATTCCAATAATAAAATCATTATAACAACCACGCGGTACTTAGAAGTCCGTTTACGTGAATTGTTCTAAAATTTGCGGTACGAGTTGGAAAGAGAGCCGTAATCGTACAGTAGACCTACTCGTCTTAATTCGCAAAATTGTAGGAAAATAATTTAAAGTCGTGTCATACCTGCAACGTTGGAAACAACTACGTTGACGGGTGTTGCAGTGGGAGTATTTGGGGAGCGCGTGGCAGCCTCGTGCAGCGGACTGTCGGGCGGTTCCTGTTTGATGTGCACGTCGGATGGATCAGTGGCGCTGGCAGCAGCGGCACCGTTCAGCAGCACCTTCACTTCCTTGGAGCACACGATGGGGCTCTTGCGGGCGCTGGTCAAATCTTCCGGTTCCCGCTTGATGCCTGCCGCCTGAGCTTGACTCAGGTAGAGTTCTACGTCGCCCGAGGGCAGCGCATCTCGCCCACTTTTCACCGCAGTGCTGCAAATAACAACAACAACAAAACAACAGCATCAAGGCCCGTGCCCACACTCAACAACACGCATACATATGCTGCCCACCAATGCCAACAATGAGGGTTGAGTACCGTTTTGCTAAGAAATTTTATACAACTTTTGTCCCTGACATGCCCATCGCGCAATGATCTGGCAGACAACAGGATGCGCACACTTTTATTATTTATTTTTTCCGAACGCTTATCATTCCACTTAGTTTATAGTAGTAATCCCCTTTTTGATGTATGGTGATTTTGCTATTCATGAAATTCAGAAACGTGTAATGTCCCGCAATAGGGCAACACCTGTTGCGCTCAAGTTATGGTCAGGGAGTGGCAAACTCGTGAATGCACCAGCTACAGTAAAAGTTACAGGTTAAATCATGTTGTGGGTGACTGAGAAATGATGTTCCACCTTAGATTGTTTTTGTTAACTCTTAGGCAATGTATCACACACTCCACCTTTATCATACCACGGATCTGGCTACTTGGAAACACTTACCCGCAAACGAGCAATTTTTTTCTTCGGCGGAAAACCAATATTGAAAATGGCAGGGGGTAGACTTGTAAATTTACATTACTTAAATATTGAAGAATGATATAAACACTTGACTTCAACAAACTACAAATAGGGAAAAAGTGACAGAAATTCCTAGAGAATGAATTAGTGATCAGGCGGTTAAGTCAATGCTACCTGCACTGGAACGATTTATTTTTCGCTATTCCTGATACTTTTTTTGTGAAAAAAAGTAATTGCTGAATAAAACATTTCGTAAACAGCTAGTTTTTGTTGTGTTGTTTTGCTATTCACAACGTATCACAATACCAACTTAAAATTACTTTCAACTTCATACACATTCATGCGTATGTAAAATATAGACATTGCTAGCCATACACCAGTCAAAAGAAAAGCGTTCGGACGTACTATACACTATCCAAGCTACCAAAGAAGAACAAGAATAACTTGTGTCCACTATACATACGTTAGCTGTGCTGTATAATAAAGAATAGTGAAACAAAAAAGCAGTTATCTAAAAACAACCACTAGAAAATGTTATTCATCACGCCAATTATAACATAAACCAGCGTTATTACAAACTAGAAAACCTTTTTTACAGGTTATCACTTGTTTTGCTTATAACTATGCAGTGGTTTTTGGTTTAACATTCTTGTTATACAACACTCAATGAACAAAACATCACAATCTAACCTTGGGGCCCAGCAAGAAGTCATACGATTTCAACACTAGTGGTCAATTCTACCCCCCCCCCGAGTTGCACACTGATAAATCAGTCAACGCGGCGTGTTCTGTATGTTTTTGAGTGCTAGAAGAGTCATCTACCATGATTTCTCGCAATAAGACGTAATTCTTTCGCATCATAGCAGAACTTCAGTTAATTCGGAAACACGTGTTTTTAATGCATATGCATCACACCCCAGTCAAATGAACTGGTCTATTCTCTTCACTATTTCATGGTATAGTCAGCTCGTATAGTCAATTTCGAGATATATGCGATTTAAATTGATTCGAATTTTGCCCAAAACGTAACCCTTGTATAAACTTCCGTATTTTAATACACGATTATCTACATATCCACGATTATCTACCTATTACCTATGATTATCTACAATCAAGCATGCTTTTCAAAAACGAAAGCGATGAAGTACTCTATGACTTAATGATTCTGGTGGTGTATAAGTTCATTATGCTGTTAAGCTACAGTATATGTAAATAACTACTAAAAACATCAGTACTCCAGTTAGTTATCTAGGATCGACTCTTAGGGGTCCAAAGACCAGATTGTGATGAAGAATTTGTAGAAAGAAAATCAAAGTTATGACGATCATTACCTCCAGATATCTGGAAGGGCGACATATTTGTCGGCAAGTTTGTCGTTGGTGATGGCAGGTGGAGGCGGTGCCATCTTATCCATAGATGGCAACTTGTAGTATTCATAGAGGAGGCCGATACCTGCCGCCTGCTCATCTGCTGCTCCGTTAATGTTGAGCATGGCCGTGGTGGCGGCAGTGAGGGGGTGTTCGTAATACGCCCGCCACCCGTCCTCCCCCTCGGGCAGCTCAGACATGCGCTCGTTATCCTCAGGCAGCCTTGCGCCGCCTTTACTACAATGACAAGAAAAAAAAAGAAGAGTCAAAATCAAACAAACGCATTCGACATTACCAAAAATAAAAGAACACCGTTTCTATTCAAATGTTTGTCTTCTGCAAGAGCAATGACATTTGTATTTTTGCTCATTCATTCAAGGACAATGGTAAAAGAACGTTCTGAAAGTGCTTCCTACAAGTGAATTTCACGTCGATATTCTACGCAAAATTACACTATCAAAAACTGCCCAAAACAGAAACACCTTCAGGAAGAAATTAAAACTCTTTGTATATGGTCATATTGTGTTTGCAATACATCAGTACCTAATCATAATCGGTTTCTTCAAGTAGATGTTCTGTCATATCCAATACTTGCAAAGAAAAAAGAACTTTCAGACGATCTTTCACCCCAAAACTCGTTCAAATTACAAATCTACTTCATACATACATTCACACATCAAGGCATAAGAAGATTACAAGTCAATAAATTTGTTTCAGTGTTCATATTTCTGAGCATAAAATCAGTTTTATTATTTTTCAAGTTATTTCAATCAGGGAATATATTTCAGAGATACACTGTCACACCAACTAATACGTAATACTGTATCTATTTTACAAACGTTAGGTGTGTAAAGTAGATATTCACTCACGCGTTCCATTTCCAAGTGAACTAAAGCACTTCTCCAATGGACATAAGCCAAATCTGAAGACCGCTATCATATTATTCTCATGTCGCCTTTAAATCGCGGGACAGCTTGCCGTTCCGCCTGCGAAAACGCGCAATCTGTCCCAATATGTTAGATGTTAAAAAAACATTATTATGCAGTAGATAAGCTTTTAAGAAATTATGTCACATTTTGTTAGCTTGCTGTTAGTCTTATGTAGTTTTTTATTTGTTCTCAATGTTCTGTATAAATGATCCCATGGATTGCTTAAAATTCAAATCCCCCAAATCCTATCATCAAAATAACCAAACTAACTCCCGCTCAAATAATTTCGCGTTAACGACGAACCATGTTCGTTCATTAGCTATGCAAATTTCTTAGCGCAGTATTTAATTTAATCATAGGTATAAAAGATTCACACCGTAAGATCAGGGTTTATTTTTAAGTTAGCTCTTAATTAAAGTGCTGAATTAACCTCATCATCATAAAACAACTTCATTTGCATCATATAGTTACGTAGACTGAACACGAAATGGGTTTAGAGCATATTGTTTACGATAGCCTGACATTAACCAGTTTCGGAACACGGTGAGGTTACAAATTGAGTCACGAAAATGTCGCCCTACAAAGTTTTAAGTTTTCAAAACTTCTCAAGCTATATTTGGAGCTACTTGCATATGGTATCTTATATTTGCTCTAGGGTTCGAACTCGTGTATAGACTTAAACAATAATGTAAGCAAAAAAAAATCCTTGTTCAATGGGTGATGGTGATGTGCCATTCTTCTGGCCACGGGAGTAATTTGTAGGACATTTGCACTTGAGGCTAAGAACAACCTTTTAGAACAATGCTCACATACAGCTACCACAACCACCTATCTTCTTATCTCTCGGTTTGGAAATAAACAGCAAACAAACTTGCACCACGTTGTCAGAAGTAACTTATTACTGACTTTGGCCCTTGCATTTCAATCGACTGTTTGTACTGTGGACAGACCCGATGCTTTTTCTGGTAGGTGGAGTGCAAAACGGATTTGACGTTGGTCGTAAAACAGTTTGCCTTTATCATTCAATGGACCAAAGATGGAGTTCAAACGCAAGTTAGTGACCCCACCAAGTTCTTTATTTTGTATCGGAACTAATGAAGATTGAAAAGGCGTGCAGCCTTTTTGCGATTGGCTGTCAGTTTTCAATCCATTATGTTAATTACAGGCGGAGCAGCAAGCAGAGTAGACATTTTTTTCTTATTTAATAATCCGGATTTGTTCAACTACACCTGCGCAGATGGCTCAATCAAGCAAACTAACATACACGCTGTATCGTAACTCATAAGTAAAAACCCTCTAGCCTGCATTTCTAACAGTCCTTATATAGCAAGTGCTTCAATTCTGCAAGATCTGTGATGGTCAAAACTTTTGGATGTGCTAGATACTATGTGGAACTTTTCGGCAGCTAAAAGCCCAGAGAAACAAAAAAAAAATGAAGTTCATGTTGAACAAAAACTGTTCAAAGAACTTTTATAAAAGGAACGAAATTCACTCGTTATGGACATGTTTATTACAAGGCATGAACAATTTTCAGACACGGCAACCCGATGGTTACAATTATTTATGCCCTAATAAATCAAAATACGACTGCAAAGCTTGCAAGTGAGGATTAATGAACGTTCCACGGATCATTCTCTACCACGTGACCTGTTATTACACGCAATACAGCATCCACACTAGACCAACCACAATGAGGTCCCTTTATCGGTTAGCCATTTTTCACTTTAAATTACTAGCAACTAGTAGTTCATACCTGGACTTAAATAACTACACCTGCCAATGATAAAAATTGGCAATAATTTTTGTTTTTGTTGCAGCAGATCTTGTTTATGATTATTTGTCCTAACTGATTGCATAAGTGACCTAATCATTCATCCCATGCAACAACAAACCCTGCATTCAACCCAGCATCTCGTATCACCTTCTCAAAACCACAGCAGTAATCAATCCATGTCAAATCTGTCCGCATCACTATGAGCTTTAATTAAACTGCAAAACGAAAAGGTCAGGGTTGCCATTTGGTGTTTCTACTTGCATCTCTTTCACAAACTCCTCTATGGCATTCCCAGGACAGTAACGTTTTTTTTTTTGGCTGTTCCGTTTTACGAAACATCACTATCATTCCAATGACTCCGTTACCTAACCCTTTCCAACCTATACAAAAAAATCCTACTTTTAGAAGAAAAGAAGTGGCAATGGAAGCCACTGTCCGCCATGGGGCCCCGAGGGCACCCATGCTGGGTTATTTACAGCCCTATGGTCTCCTCCTCCATCTTCTTTTCTTTCTACCTGTTCTCCCTTATAGCCACTGATGGACCGATCCCACCCTAAAGGTGTTTTTCGGCGTAGGTCACCACCGAGTGTTCGAACCACCCACCTTTCGACCCGACCTGAACGAACCCACGCCTCAACCCTTTCTTACCAAAACTGTGATAAAAGCGATATCGTGAAGATTCTCTTTGCAAAAACCAATAAGCTTATCTTTGAGTTTTGTTGTATGTGGTAAATGCACCCACCGTCCAACTTTTGTTATAACGGGTGTGTTTAGATGGCGAGTCAACCTCCGCAAGCGATTGTAAAGCGTTTGCAGTTATTTTTAAGGATCAGCATCCCATCATAAAACAAGAGATTTCTTTTTTTTAAATCATGGGAACTACTGGAGTTGATTAATATACTTTGAAGTACTTTATTAAACATCCCTATTTACAAGAATAAACCGAAAGGTCCAAAGTCATTAATCATTATGTAATATTAACTTCGTAACATGGCAAGTATCCACCCACTCACCTACAAAAGTAAGCCTCTTACGAACTTAATGTTGCTATAAAGAGACTGAAATCTATCAACACTTGTATCGATTCATTCAATGGGATTAATGAATTATATCAGTGAATTAACTAATTATACCATTATTATTTTTTAGTTTAGTGAACTAACACTAAGCTAAAAAGTGCAAATACATTTATTTATACACTATGCGGACATATAATATTTGAGACACAACACGCGTAGTTCGCTATAAATCGTTTAACTATTTCCAAGAATTAAACTGCGCCCAGCATGAACTCAAACATTACTGCTGCAACCCTCAATAAACTAAAACATCCTTTAACAATAATTTTGTAATCTTCAGATAACCTTCACATTAACTTGTACTCAAGAAAAATGGCAGTTCTAATAGACAGTTTATAATATATTTATACTCGTATCATATCTTACACAGTCTTTTGTAATATTATGGAGCAGCCCATTTTTCCTAAACATATTTTCATACTGCATTCTTAAAAAATAATAAAACCAGAGAACTGCAAAGCTTTTGGAAATCCCTGAATTCTGGTAAGTCTGACTGCAATACTATAGCAATACTGTACACTAGAATTGTCACACAACCTTAAAACTTTCTGATCATTCTTAGACCACTACAACACCTCTTATTCTTCATAGTTTAACACCAGTACAAATTTTACTGCCTATATAGAATAAACCCCTTATTTTAGAGCAAATCTTTTACTTCAAATCCATCGATTAATAAGATTAATTAATCAATCAATAAGATTTTCCTAAACCACATTACTGCAGATACAATGTTCGATATTAGAAAACCCTGTTAATCCAACCTATAACTAAAACAACCCTTTGCAAGTTTATCCATCGAATAAATTAGTCACAAGGCACAACAGATAGAAGGGGAAAAACTAATTCTGAAACAAAGGGGATTATCTAAATACTTTGGGGAGAAACGCAGAAAGCTTACTCTTTTACGTTCGCTTTTACATATCATCACATTATAATGGGAAAGAGAAAAAAACACGCATAGTATCTTATCAGCTACCGCACTTAACATTTTTTGTTGCTTCAGTTGCAACAACAACAACTGAGAAATGAACCAATTACGTTTTATCGACAGATCGACCATTTTGGGTCGTTTTCTACTTTATGACCACGGTGACGCTGATTACACGTTTTTCTTCGAATTCATTACACGTGGAGTGAAGAAAACTGGAGGACCAGGGTTGAGATGGAATTAAATTTAACCAATCAGACAAATCTGCAGAAACCTTTGCCCCCTCCCCTCACTTTGCCATCAATAAAAAAACGATAGATCTAGTATCCGTAATTACTGTAATTTGGTTCGGTCGCTGTTTTGCGCGAGATGGAAAACTGCACTTTGGTCAATAATGGATGGTGTTGTGCGAAATGGGCCCAGTCAATTTTTACTAAGCTACACTTTCCAGTAATGAAATGGTCTTCGAAAAAGGGCAAAAACTCAAAACACGACAGATTATGGAGCAATTCGCTATCGAATTTCTACAAACAACAAAACTTGAGCTCGACATTATTTTCATCTGCACAAACTGGTGCATTTGGAGAATCTTCACTTAAACTAAAAGAAGATGTTCCAGACAAGTGCATGTAACTGATTCACCGCATCGTTCTATATATAAAAAAAAGACATCAACAGTTGGTTGTGGTGTAACTCTAGGATACTAAAAATTAAGTGCCACTTTCATCCTTTATTAAGAATTGTAGGTGATGTCAACAGGCTTGGAAACTGGCTCCAGCAGTATCGTTATTATAGTACTGCTCATCATTTATGAGTAGTGTAATTGCCCAATAAAAGTTCTAATTAGGAACACACCAATAAGTGCATAGGTTATAAAGGAAATACCGTTGAAATTTCGTACCGTCGTGATGACAGAAATAAAAACGTGTGCCCAAAGTGAATCAGCAACTGCACTTGTTGCCAGATATATGTTAAAAAAGAAAATCGATACTATCTTTATGCCTTATAGTGAAATATGCAAGAAACTTCATCACTATAATGCTTCAAGAAACATGAAGTTCAATGCTAATTACTACCGAAGCAATGGAGCATAATTTGATAAAATCCATCTTCTAGTCTAGATGACTTACAAGAAAAGGAAAACCAAATTTACAATGTTGCTAACCATTCGAAATTTTAACATCTTGTACAAATTTACATCAATTTTCGATATATGTTTGTTGGAGGCATTGTAATCATCACGAAAATAATAGTTATCCGACTATAGGCACTATGCAACCTAAGCTACAAAATCAGCAACAAACAAATCTGTAAGAGTGAAACAACATGTGGTTGAATTGAAAGAGAAGGCTTACATTTTAAAAAAGTAAAAATAGTTACGCGTTAGCTATAAATTAGCTATACGTTTATAAAAATCTTAAGATTCCTTATACTTACTTATCCAATGTTGTGGATAAGTGTAAGAAAAACCCCCGCCCCTAAAAAAAGATGGCGGCTTTTTCCCTTTCCATGACAACCAAATTCAAGGCTGATAAAACGTTTAGACAAATTGGAAATACCCACACATCATAGTACGCTTGCCTATCCTAATCGTGCTTTCCAAATAGTTCATCGATAAAAGTATTGAAACGTGACAGAAGTCGGAGGAAGGTAAATGTCACCATATGGAAGAAAATTGACTGTTTGTTTAAAAGAAGGTAACATGCGGTGCACGTGAAGCTGTGCAAAAAGAAAACTTAAAAACGACAAACTTACTTCAAAGTGAATATATGGTTTATCCCACTGGATGCCACTGAAGCGCTACACGTGAAGCAGCAACACCTTCACAGATGATTCACAAAATCCCAACAAACTGTGAGTGTTTGTGTGTGTAATGTGTGTTTAAAGGGCACTCCAACAAGCCCCAACGTTGGTTCCCAGGTGGAAAGTGAGCACTTCCAACTACCTGTCAGGACAGCGCGGGCGGTTTGGCATTGCGTAATATGCCTCTGGCCAATCAGGCGTTCCTCGAATGACGTCACGCACCACTGCGCCCTCTCTACACCAGGTGAATAAGCGCCTTTCGTGACGTAACGGGCACGATGCAAGGTGGAGTTGCCATTGGTCGAAATGAGAGAAAAGAAAGAAAGGTGAAGATATATATGTATACAACTACTATAGAAAAGAGGGGGATGATGATGACGATGATGATAAAGCAACAAGAGAAGGATAACGAATGTAGGGGAATGAAGAAGGGAGAACCCCCTGCAAAGGCGAAGAGGGAACGTTGTGAAAGGTGGGGTTTTAAGTAACCAGGCACCTGTGGGAACATGGCACGGCGGTGACTCCCTGGGGTGAAGGAATACAAAACAAGGAGGGGGTGTTTCGGTGCAGATATTGCGAATGGAAGGAAAAAAAGAGAGGGGAGGGATAAACCGCAGCGAGACGAAGGGAGAGAAAAGGAGCGATAATGTAACAATGGTTGCAATATAGGGAAATGCTCGGAGACTATGCAAGGCCTGTAAAGAACCGAGGGAGGGAATAATAACGTCATGCCTCGACATCCACGGAGGAGGGGGGGGGGGTTCGTATACGAAAAATGCGTGTGTATGTATTATGTAGGTATATATCGGTGCGCGATATGCGAGCGACAAAAAATGAAAATAAGCGGGACTCACAAAAGAGCGAGTAATAAAACGGTGAAAAGCGAGCGGTAGTAGCTTCCAAATGTTATACAAAAGCGTCACTGATGCTTCCACTCCACTGGCTTAGAATAAAAGACGAATATACATATGTGGGGAGAGGAAAAAAAGAGAACCCTTTTACCCAAAAGGTGGTATGTGTATTCTCTTTCTTTTCCCAAGGTCCAAAATACAAACTAAAAGAGGGGGGGGAGTATCATCTTTATCCTCCCCCCTCTTTTTTCCATTTTTATTTACACCTTTGGCAGGTAAGCACAAAATTATGGAGGAGGGAGACAAATATCGAATAACGCTTTGTTATTAACCTCTGTTTGCACTTGAATGGCCAGTGGACTAAAAGGTAAAAAAGGGAGGTAAAACTTAGAAAGCGGAGAGAAAAAAAAATTGTACATAAAAGGTAGTTTTGTATACTTTGCAACTGTGTGTGTGTGTGTGAAAATCGAATGTTCGACCTTTAAAATAGTAAAAACACGAAAAAATTGTAACTTTACGAGGAAAAACAATTCTGTGTTGACATCCATGCAACATTCTGACCTTGTACACTGACGTATTTAAAGACAAAATGTTAACAACCTTAAAAGTGCTGGTTAAAGTAGAGATACCTACAACTATTGTATATTCTGAACACAGTGAAAAAAAATCATACTCTATTCATACACTAATATCTCATCCAATTAATACAAGCGTTTAAGTGCTCGACGAACTCTTATAGACTACTACTTGTCAAACTGCATGTGCCTTTGATTAAAGCACTAAGACATTATATCCTTACCCCCCCCCCCCAAGTTTTACAGTAAAGGTACTTTTTGTTTATTGCGTCATTATGTTCAGTAAGCTTTCTATTACGTGTTATCAACAAAGCTTAACCCATTCATCATACAATATATGCGAAAAAATGAAATAGCAAGTAACCCATGGTTTTAGTAAATTGGAAACATCACTGTGTGTCCTATTCCTTCCGAACACCATTAATTCGATCGTAATTCACTACAATTCGTTTATATACTAGCTAGAAAACTTTGACAAACATTGATCCTAGTGTCCTTGAGATAGTTTTATAGTCCCTCCACTTAAAAATGATACGTAATAATTAAAAATATATATAGTCACTATACGCTAAATGGAAGTACTGTATACCGGCATCACATATTTGGAATATATAATTAATACACACAACAAGAGGATTCCATTTTTTAACAAATGACTAGCGAATGGCATAACATGCATCCATGAGTTTCAAAGTATTTCTACCCGAAGTTATAATTTATACGAGTCTCTTATTTTCCTTTTTCCAGCTGTGCGTTATGTATAACGCTAGTGTGGTTAGGCAACATGAGTTAAAAACAATCAAAAGCTAAAACAATAAAAAGCTTTCCTGTCATTGTTAACGGGGGGAACAGCTAGTATTTTAATAACCACATACTGTATACACGTTGATGGTGTATACATGAACCTAGTGTTTACAACTATAAAATTATCCCTGAGAACCCACGTTGTGAATGTCAGTTATTTCATACACAAGTGACAAGAGAATAACGAATAAGAATGGCTACTTACATTATTTTATCAAGTCGGTAAAAATGGGTACAAATTCGTTTTTATTTACGTATTTATGAATTACAACAATAACAATACTCGGATATATAATTTTGTTTTTAAAAAGTATTGATAAATTATTTTTACTTGAAAATGCATTACCGGTACGATACACTCACAGAAAGTGAAATATTGATATATTAATTTACTTAATTAATGCATTCTTTTTAAACGTAGTGTGAAATATGCGATATCGTATTAATTATTATAACAATCCGAAGTAAACGTAAAACAATGCAAATAAAAGAGTTACAATTATAGTTTACAAAATGAGTTGATCAAAAGTGGGAAAAGCATAAATCGTATATAACACGATATATTGCTAATTTAATACAGTAAATCCACTATTTGAAATTGTGCGTGCATGTTCACACTGTTATAAAACATAATCAATGGTTAAAATAGGTCTTATAATCACGAAAGCGAGCTAGAGAGAGAGAGAGAGGGGTTTATAATATTATGCATGTTGTGCGAGCTGTCTGATCCTTTCGCTTCTCAAATCTGTTGTTGTGATGGTTGTTTCTCCTCGCAGCAGCTAGTGAATTTTCTCTCGTTTTCGTGCCCTTCGGCGCGTTGTTTCGGTTCGATGGCCCTTCCTGTGCCATGTCTTGAATGCCAATAGGGACGCGAAAAGGCCTCCGAGCTCTGTCCTCCTCCTCCTCCTCTTCCGAGCAGAGGGGGACACAAACAACAGCTGAACAAAACACCACCGCGTTTTCTGGTGTTCCGTTTCTCTGTCCCAAACATAAAAACCGTATCCATGGGATTTTAACCTACTAGATTTTCACCTGCAGCTATTGTGGTGCCATACCGGGCACCCCCATACAACGGCATAAAATTATCATTTTTACTGTTATGAGAATACCGGGGAAGAGTACGTACACACAACACACTATTATAACATTTTTTTATATATATATATTCCAATCTAGACGTTTTAAATTTTAGTTTACATTCACTCATTTTGGTTTTGAAATATATGTAGAATAAGTCGCGCAACCCAGGTCCAAAATCTATATTAGTTTCTGATTGTACGACTTTATGGACACCCGGTATCATCACACCCATCATAACGAAAAAAAATCTACACTTGGGTTTCTTTTAATGCTAAGAGAACTGTTTACAACTACAAACTAAATTGAAAAACTCATGACTAATGTTTACATATTGTTCTAGAATGCCTTGAAAAAAATATCTACAGTATTTGACTGTACATATTTCCTTGACGACGTTTCTGTATAAGAAAAGTAGGCTCGTAAAATTATACAAAAATATTTACCGAATCATTCTTTAAAACGTATTTGTCATACATGAACATGACATAAACATTGTTCGTTTTTCGCAAAGGTCACGATGTTTATTTCCATTCTTTGTATAAAATTACACAATAAAACTTGTCTACATATAAACTTTATACCTGTTTATTAGCATCGGTAGCTTTGACTAATTCGTTAAATTGAATTTGTTTTCGAAAACCATTGGTAGGCCTATAACGTTAACACTGTTAAACTTATGCTTAAGTTTAAAGACACAGTGTAAGTAGTTATTTTCATTTCTTTTAATGTTTATTAGTTATCACGTGAATAGAACAAAATTAGTCCTATCTTCTACAACTGGTGTAAAAAAAAAAAAAAAGGTCGTAAGGCAACCGAAAAAACCTACGCTCAACCCTTTGACTATGAACTATAACTTCAACTAAGATGAAAGAACGAAAGAAAAACAAGTGAAAAATGCCTTCCTGCAAGTTCTTTAAAAAGATAAAATTTTGATTTGTTGTTTCGCGATAAAAGTCATGAACTTAAAGGTTAAGCTGCTTCGAATCCGTAATGAGGAAAACCTTTTTGAAAAAAAAAAAAAAGACAACAAAAAACTATAAATGGCAACGACTCGTGACAATTTGTCAAACAAATCAACAGTGTCACCAACTTTGTGGCGGTTGTTAAAAGAGAATTGAACCTTGCTAGAATACATCTTGTACAAAGTTTATATCTATTCGCACACAAGGTGTAAAAGATATCGACATCTTACATTCCCATCTCTTAAGATATCTCAGGTGAGCCTCATTATCAATCGCCTCCATCTCTTATCAACAAAACCTTACCGCCATTAACTGATACATAGATAAAACCTATTATTAACCCTATCGCTATTCTTTCTTTACGCGATAATATTTCTACCGAGAAAATATTTAAAATTTTAAAACCCAGTGAAACGAGTCTTAATGTGACAGGGGGGGAAAAAAAACGATAGCTTTTTTTTTATTCCATATGAAAATATAAAGTGAAAGAAGCAACCGTGATATGAGTATTAAGCGCAATTCCGACAACTTATTAAGCCTCGTCTAATGCAAAAACCATAAACGTCGGGTTAATCCAATTAAAAAACCAACTCATTTTCACAGGTGAATGCATTAAGTACCATAATGCACGTTTGAAGAAAACGAACGAAAAACAAAAAATAATCCCACGTATAGTAGTGACAAGCCTAAAAACAGAAGAAAAAAAAAGTAAACTATGTGACGAGTGCATTTTCCTGTCATTTCCAACAACAACTGTTGTAGCTCAAGGCGTGTTTACAAAATGACTGTAAACGTGGTGTATAAAACACTAGGAACCCGAGGCATTGCAAAGAAGAGAAGCAATTAGAGCTTCCAATTTCCTTCGTTCTTCGAAGACGACAGTAAATTATGTCAGGACGTCATTTCTACCTGTGATTTACCTGCCATTAATGGCGACTCCGAGACGCTGGGGTTAAGAACGGGCCAAAGGTGTTTCTCGAAAAAGAAACTATACCAAACTTCCTGGACGGTCGGTCGTGTTTAGTCTGTGATTTTACATTTAGGATGCGATCGATACTTGTCCTTTAAAAAACCAAGTAGAGTCATTGAATATATCCTGTTATCTTCATTTCGCAATACTTGGACATGTACGATTGTAATCGTAGTTCTGTCTTGTTCCTGACGTTACAGATATGCAAACAAAAACAAATACATTAAAAATGCTTTTTTAAGCATTATGATATATAGATTTGCAGTGTTAATGATAAGTACATTTTGAAAGTTTTTCAAATTTTAAAATAACGTAGAAACTACTTATAGTAGTTTAGTATTGCAGTGAAGCCATTCGGTCATAGTGCGTCCGTCGATACCTGGGACCATAATTAAATGATCGAACAGTTCGGAAAAGTGACGTACGCAATTAAACTTTTACAAAATTCTCTTTCTCTTTTGGTTGTTTTTTTTGAATGCGTTCACGGTTCACAACTCGCGTTTTTGTGCATCACTCACTCACAAGTGAAGCTAATATAAAGCGTATAAAAAATAAGACCCATTTTGTTGTAAGAAACTAATTTGTTATATGTCCATAACTAGAAACAATTTTTCTTCGCAAAAAAATGACACGCCCTAAACATTCGGTCAGTAGAATAAAAGATATCATGATGAGATATACTTATACACATCGTTCAGCCTTGGTCTCAGTTTAACCTCATTGCACTAAACAATCTCAATGCCCTTTAACAGCAACGTTAAAAAATAAAAAGGTTTTACTATAAAGGAGTTCCAACACCTGGGTATAAAATTGCGATCTCAGCTCTATTATATCGCTATTTTCTTTTCGAATTTACCGATTTGAAATGGCTTCATTTCGAGGCATGAATGGGCATTTTCGTAACAGGTAGTAGTAGTAGTAATAGTAACAGTAGGTCGTAGCAGGTTCAGAGCGCAAATCCACCTTTTACTTTTGACTCTTTCTACAGGACAGGATATGAAGAAAAGTTGAAGGAAGAAGAAGAAGAAAAAAAAATGATGCTCTTCTTTTCTCTATCATCTTTTCTTCATTCACTGCGTTTTCTCTTTCATCTTCGACTTTCACCTCCTCCGCCCCCTGGGGAGCCACCTCAAGGCAGAAGACGACACTACCTTCCTGGACCACTTGCCACCCAACCACCACCACTGCTTCCACCACATCATCATCATCATCATCATCCGGTTTCTTCCGTGTTACTACTTACTACTACTACTACTACTTCTCTTTCCTCGCTCCACTTCTGCTGATGATGATAATGATGATGACGTGGGGCCTTTTGATGAAGTCACTGGACGGGTCCCACAAGTTTGCCCCCGAGGGATAATACAACTTTTTGGTGGGTTTGTTTCGGCCAATAACCGTTGCAAAGCAGTGGACACGGAAGTAGCAGGACGTGTACCCAAAGTAGCAGAGTGAAAGTGTCTTACACCAAAAAAAGACTTTCATCAAAAGAACCCTCAAAAGGAAAGGACTTTTCCCCAAACGCCTTCTTCAACGCGGATGATTCAACTGGTCTGATTATTTCGTAAGCTTTTGAGAACATCTTAAAAAGGAAGCTTGACGGATAAAATACCGTACCAAAGATCTCGCAGCAAGTTCGACATTTTACAAACTTTTTTGATAAGTTTGTAGACATTGTAATAGTTGTACCCGCATCAATGGTCCTAGTTTGGAACCACTTCATACACAAAGTGTCGACGTCGAAAACTTGACAAACTTTGCACAATACTGACTTTTAATTCTTCGAACCTGAAAAATCTTTTTTTTTTTGACTCGCAAAACTAAACCTTAGACCAACGAATTGAACTTTAGACCATGGAATTATATAAAAAAAATATATATAAAATATATTTTCAAAAAAAAAAAAAAGTTACTGAAATATGGAAAAAGAAAACCAATTATCGTTCGTTTGAAAATTGTGCTTGATGGCAACGACATGGCTTTCTTTTCTTTTTCGTGTATAAATTAATGTCTTTTGACTATTTCAAAGCAAGAACTTTTTGATCAATCGTAGCCTCCAGCTTCTTTATCGTTAATGAGCAATCCTCCATTTTTTTAAAACCAAAAATTTATTTAGCTTTTTTCCCCTTAATGTCACTCAACAGATGCAATAGTGAGATAAACAACTCCGCCAAAAAAAAAAGTTTACAATACTATTTGCAGAAAAAGCTACCTTATTTTTTTCCTTCATCATCACTGCCCAACAAGAAATTGCTATTAAAAGGTCATCGATAATGAAATGGTTTAAGTTGTTGTCGTTTACCTTTGCCTTCTATCAATTCGATAAAGCATTTATATATATTTTAATATCTGTCAACGAAGGACGTGCCATTGTCCTATGTCAACTCGACGTTGAAGCAAATCGAGTCGAGTGGTTTGTAAAAGGTAAATGGTAACCAATTCACGCTTCCTCACGCTTCCTCAACAACCATAAACCTAATTTTCGCAAATGTTGCCATGTTAATAAACCATTACAGAACACTTATGAATATTCACGCATTCTCAACACGTTAAGAATCGCAAATTTCTAACGTCATCTGACAAAGAATGATAACTGATGAATCTTGTTTCTGTTTTTCTAATATGCCTAGTAACGGGGCACATCTTGCAAAACTCATGTTCTAAATTCCATTTAATAAATTTACATCAACTTTTATGTCTTTATCTTTAATACTGTAGACAGAGAGAGATCTAGAAGACGCCAAAACTTCTGTACTGCGCGTTAGCAATGCAGTGCTGCATTCTAGTGTTAGCATCAGAAGAAGAAGAAAAACAAACATGGCGGTCATGAGCATTTCCCACAAACTTTAGCAAACATCATTGGCAATAATGAAGTCTAACTTTACAACATTCAAACTTTATGGGCAATTTTTTTGGACATTATATGCAAAAGTTCCAAAATAAAGACAGAAAAGTCATGCCCCAAGTTTAAAAAAATAAACTAATTACTATTTTTAATCTAAATTTGACGCAATTTTTTTTTTGCGACGAAGTTGTGATTTCGGCATAACCAGAGCCTTCAGCTGCGAAAGTAAAAAAAACAAAACAATACGCACTACGTAAAAATAATTCAAATGTTACATTGCACAACCTTTTTTCTCGAAACGTGACTTGGGGGAAAAAGTGTTTGGCAACCGTTTCGTGCTTGTACCATCATCCTATGAATACCAAACTTTCCCAACATCACTTTCTACTTGTAAAAACGAAAACGAGACTAGAACGCGTAAAAAAAAAAAGTTCTAATGGAAGCAATCCTACAATCCCCCCAACCTGCAAACAACATCTCACCCCACATGGTGCCCACCCTCCACTCTCCCCCCCAAAATAAACGTTTTTTATCATGACGTCACATATCCATATTTCTTAATTTTCTAACGATGGAGGGTGATGAACCGCACGGAATTCTGGGCGCGGCTTCATCACGCTTTTCCACCTTAAAGGCAATTGGCCAAACGCGCATGCGTGGTATAAAACGTCAAATTGATGAGGATGGTGTTGCTAGGGGAAAGGTGGTGACGAGGGCCTCGAGGCGTTTCCTCCAATCCCAGCCTTCCTTCCAACCCCACGTGACCACTTTCCTACAGGTGACAGAGTGGCCAAGGTCGACATCATTAACATCATCACATTATTACAAAAACCCTACAGCAAGCACCCCTTTGTTGTTGTTGTTTAGTTACACGCGCTTTTGCAACATCACATTATTACACGATTCAAAAGTTCTATCTTCCATTTTGGTATCAGTTGAGAATTTTTTTTTTCTCATAAAATATGCGAGACCGAAAAAAAAAAAAAATTTTGTAACCTTGAGAGTATTCAACAGCCGCAGGGTCATAATATACAGACTTTGAAAAGTTTCTCTACACCCACAAGTACACAGTCTCAATCTAAGTTGGAATCATTAAAAATCTGTTAGTACATTCTGACTAGTGTTACCGTGTTACTATTGAGATTTTTCTAAAATAACGAAGATTTTCTATTGCCTGGCAACTCCATCTATGTTAACCATATACTAGCGTTGTCCTAACGCGCTGCTGTTAATTAATAACCATTTGCCATTAACTTATTTTTAGTTTTAAAAAAGCAATATTCGACGGTATTCCAGAAGCATAGATGGTACTCAAAATTCAAGAAACCAGATATCGACCACCACTATCAACGTAGCAAAATTACTATGTTAGACGATACAGTACTGTATAATCAATATATACTGTATGACAAAAAGCTTACTTAAAACTTGTGAATTAATCTACGAAGCTGTTGGATACACTATACCTAGTCTTTCTCAAAACACAATCTCAAAAAGAAAGAAAAAAGCTCTCATCTCGGAGAAGATAACAATGACGAATCACCTGTCAACATTCGATTAACAAATGCACATTTTAATTAAAGCTTATCACATACATACTACTCGCTATTATAATTTAAGAAGAAAAAAAAATGTTTCTTGTTGAAACGTTTTTACGAATAAACTTTTCAGAAACAGCTTTTTAAAGTACTTGAAAGAGAAATTACAAAATAAATTAGACGAAAAGATAAAACTTTGAAAAACGGCTGGAGACATTCAAATGGAACATTCACGGCACAATGCAATAACTGAGATAAAGACCACATGATGTGTTAAACACGAGGAAAGCATAAAAATGAGTGTAGAAGAAAAAAATTAAAATTGATTTTTCGAAACACGAATTTTTCTGTTAAGTCATTTTCCGATAACAGATACCGATCGGCAATAACCACACAAGTTCTTTGGTTACGACAATATACGCTAAACAATGTGTGGCTATAATCCTGTAGGTGCAAAAATAGATGCATTGTTTGTATGGTTATAGAGTACAGGTTTAAATCCAAAGTTTTTCTATAAAGGGAAGATATCCAAAATATATATCGATATTATAAAGATCGATAATGTAATAAATACTCGATACACTTAGAGAGATTCTGATTATAGTATCGATGAATAAATTGATTTTGAAGGATACATTAAGACCAAACTTTGATTTGTCATAATGTTTTTATGCATCATTCTATTTTACATACAATACATAAGTATTTTTAATATAGCTGATACAGCCTCTTTTACGTAAGTGTGAAAAATTTCAACTTCCAAGCCATTGTAGTTTTTGAGAATAATCTATCACAAAATTCAGCCAAATGCCCGATTTTGGTCCAACTGGAATAAAGAGAGACTTGGCTCGTCTCAATAAAAAAGCTACATTCGGCAATCAAAACAGACAAATTCTAATTAACCGTACAATTGACAAAACCTATGTTTGCAGTTCTTGGGAGTTTTTTTGCTGACATTCTGTAGCACCCCAAAAATTTCAAGAATATGGCAAAACCGCGTCAACCTTTACAGAACATTTCTTTACACAACCGACTTTGACATTGCACGCAACACTGATCAAACACCAAACTGTGGAATGAAAAGAAATGTAGTAAAAAGACCCCTGGTCACCAAACTTGGGGCATTTCCCCTGCATCTTTTGTTAAGAAAAAACTCCTCTCTCAGATAGTGTAGGAAGAAGGCAACAATCTTTGTTGTTGTGCTCCGTGTCCACCTGACCAGACACCTTCGATCGATCGACGATGGTGCCCTTGAAACGAATAGCAAAGAAAAATTTCGACCACAAGCACCAGGTATAGTGAGGGGGGTCCGGCGACACCTGGTCCCTTCAGTCGACACCCAAAGGGCATAATACCTTATTAAATTTTTTTTTCCTATCTCTTCTCCTCTCTTAATATTGTTTTACGAGTCATTCGCTTAACCGAATCGTGATTCTATCACAACCGTGATTTTTCTTCCCCTCTTCAAAACTTTACGAGCAATAATATACGAAAAATTACCCATTCGACCAAAAACAAAATTATATAAAAAAAAAAATAACTTACAACATATTGAAAAAAATATTTATAATACTATTTTTTATGGACATTGTAAAACATAAATATGATTAACTTATGTAAAGAGAGTTTTAATATAAATTCAGTCTTATCGGAGTCCACAATTAGATACAAATTTTTGATGAACTTTTCCATCGGTTACAAATACGAATTCAACGCTTCATTTTAACGACCTAGATGGTGATGAAGAAAAGGCAAACCCAATAAAGTAAAAGATAGAAAACCAAAGATACGATAATGTATTTTCACTACTATAATAGATTTTTTTAATAATAATAAACCTAGAAAACTCGTGACTAGTGGTCATAAAAACAAAACCACCACCACCACAACCAAAAGCAAACCCTCTACCGTATCCCCAATTAAATCGATTTCAAACTATGATAAACTCCATTTATAGAAATCGAAACGACCTAATTGAATCGACCCACTACTCTCAGAACCTTAAAAATTGAAACGACACACCAACCATAATAAAACTTTTCCCCCGGTTTCTTTTTTTTTATATATAACAAAAGTATTACTAATAAACTATAAAATTGATGGATTGCGAGAAACAGAGATACAGAAACGAAAAAATACACAAAGAAGAAGAAGAAGAAGAAAAGAAAAAAAAAAGTCGAAGAAAAACGACATTTGTTTCAGCGAAGGTCTTTTCCACGTTTCTTATTGCATCAGTGCTCCACATTGACAATAACACCTTGAATGTCCTTGTAACCACTTCAGACACTAAATTACTGTAGAAATGACCCCTGCGTTGTTGAAGGTGTTTTACTTAACCTTTTCAGTCATGACACTCGCGGATGTGTTTCACTTCGAAATGGTCTCTTCAAAAACAGCTACAGTATTTCTATTTTTTCTCGTGAAAGAAAACTCATACCTATTTTTGAACATTCTCGTTCCACTTTTTGAAATATTCAAAGAAAAACAAACCCTTTTTTAGCATAATGAGTGTAATTTAACAAAACCGTTTCTAAAACTGTTCTGTCGTCTAATTAGATTTTAAAATATCTTATGTATGATAAGAAAATTATCCTTATGTTGATAACGTAATGACGTATCATTTCTTAAAATTAACACTGCATATACCTTATTAAAAATTATCGTCTCCTGTATAAACTATTCGTTTAAATCCATTTAGAACTCTTACACGTTTGTACTCGAATATAAGAATGCTATGAACGCATACTCCTCAATGGAACATTCCGATAGGCGGATCATAACAGCTCTCATCCACAAGTCATGTTGCAGAAAACGTATAAAACTATCATTTGTTTTATAAATTATTCACATGTACTCGAATATTAGAATGTTATAAATTCGGAATGCAAACTCTTCAATTTAACAACCGCAAAGTTCCATGGCCCTTGTCTTGGAATCTTCAATAGTCCACTTGTAGCAGCATCTATCGCCAGATGGAATCTCGCAGCTTCCCATTGGGAAGTGGAAGCCTCGAAGTGAGGTAGTTTCCCGGGGTATAACCCAACAGACAAGTTCACCTGTCCGATGACGTCATTAGTAGTAGTAGTAAGTAAGGTCACGTCGCGTCTGGGCACCTGCGATGACGACTGCAGCAAGCAACCCGAGGGAAGAACGAGTGCACCCACAAAAGAAAACTGACCCACAAACCGGAAAGTTGGGTTGTTTTGCTTTTCAACGAGCCAATTACAAAACACATAACGGAACTTTGGAGGTAATGTTTGCATCATTATCGTCATCATCATCACCACCACCACCACTTGCACTCTCAGTCCAGTTCATCCGTTCCTTTAAGGCATTCGTCTTTCTTTTCCAAGGCCCTTTGCCGACGGCCCTTTTAGGCTGTCTCTACTAACCTACTACTACAGTGCAACAACATTCCCCACCCTAGGTGTTTCAAGTGCACCCAACGTTGATAACATTTGCTAATGGTCTACAGTTACGCTTTCATGAACCTTAATGAGACATTTTGAGTAATGTCAAATTATAGCTTATGCTAACGACGCTCTCCTAATGTATTTTTAGTCGTTCCATTTTATTAATAAATAAAAACAAAAAAAAAACAAGAATGCAAATCGTCGATTCTCACTGCTTGTAAAGCTACTGCATGTTACAAACAATCTGAAGGATCAAAACTTTCGCCCAAATCGACGAGAAAATCTTGATTAAAGAAAGGAAACATTGCAACTGTCACACGGTAATGTCACACTACTAAAACTGATTTCCCAACTATTTTAAGTTAGAAGATTTAAACATGTTTAGAATGGATCACTGAATAAAGAGAACTTCGATTCGATGACTCATAAAACCAATCCGAAAATCTTGTTTATTCCAGTCAACAATTTTGAAAAATTCAGAACGACGAGACCACGTCGCGCTTTTCAAAATGCCATGTTTCGATATTTGTTGCAAACAGACACAAACAAAGTCTTCTATTCACAACAGTACACACCATTTGTGTTCAAAATCTCTCTCTTTTCGGTACAGAGAAAAAAAACCAATCCAAAGAAAGAGAGCACTTCAAAAAACATATACACGGGCAACTTTTTTCTCCACCAATAGCAGGAAGAGAAGAAAAAAAAACCGAGACGAAAACAGGCAAACCAACAACAGTTTTTCAATGTCTTTTCAAAGGGTTGAGTAGCTGTGTGAGAATGTGAAAAAGACGGCAAGCGGCAGAGTGGGTGGTTTAAGTCAACGAGTCCTCCGAGAAGTACTCACACTGAGTCAGTTTCCACTGAGCCGTAATTCCCCTGGGCAGCCGAGCAGAACACTTGGGAGCCATCATTGCCGGGTGAAAACTGTTGTTGTTCGCCTAAACGCGTGGGAGGTGGTGGTGGTCGTCGTTCATGCGTCCAACCTCGGTTAAAGGGTTGGTTATGTAACATGTTTCGCGCATGCGTTGCTGCCCTTCAACATCATCACAAACAGACTGTGTTTATGGCATCATCATCATCGATGATGAGTGCACCACTCTTCCTCCACCGTGTAAAATACGTGTTATCGTTATTACGCTATCACAAATATCCCGAGTTCGGACGTGACCAAATGTCCAAAAGGATATAACATCGATGTCGTAGTTTTATTTTTTTGGTTTTTTGCAAAAAGTTATAGATTGAAGAATACTGCTAAAAATTTTGTACAACAATAAGTATTGAGCATTATAGCAGAGCAAACGTTTGATTCTACTCCTAAGTCCCGTTTTGTGAAGATTGTAACATGTTTCCGGCATTGTATTCGATCCAAGCATTTTATACAATGCATAGACCTTGTATAGAATGCCTAATCTTCTTTTGGCAAAATATGAAATAACATCTTGTATAAAACTCTGTAAATTAATAAGGTTAGTTTAGGTTAGTCAACATCATTTTCTCTGAAAACAAAATTAAGCCTAAATTAAAACCTAACCTAAACTCTTGCATAACGTAACCTAACTATTATACTAATTTCATACTTGACCAAAAGTGTCTAAGCATTCTATACAATGTCTGGATTATATATATCGCCAGTAATACAACAATAAACAGGGCTATTATTCAATTTAGATTTTTAAGGCTATCATTTGAAGTATACTAAACCAGCACGATTGACTAACTAGTTTCATTATCATTCCCAATTGCTCGATCAATAAGCCCAACTTAACTTATTCTTGACATGCAAATCATTGTATAAATCAAAAACGCGTAATTAATTTTTTAAAGCAAACTGAGCCGTGGTCATTGTTTAAATGAGATAACAGTAACCATTGCTAAATTAAATAACACGTAACCATCGTTTAAATCAAATGAATCTCACGTACTGGATAAATCAAATTCAAATCTTTACAGCAGGATGTTAGAACCCTTTTTTTGCATTACTTTGCATTAATTTGCATTACTAACTTTAGAAAGATTTTTAGTGTATTAGTGTACTTTAGAGATTTTTTATAGTGTACATATTATGAAATCTCCCTACGCAATATGCTTCAAAGAGCAGGCAATTAAATTTATAATTTCATTTTCCTTT
>JAQIWH010000301.1:0-56561 GCA_034695005.1 Cryptops parisi | reverse complement strand
GACTACATTGACCAATCCGAGGCACTGCCGTGAACGGGGTAAAAAACACGGCGCCGTGTACGTAGCCACTACCTAAATTAATACCATACCTGAAAAGATGGCTCTTCATCTTCTTCTACCTTCTTCGGCTTTGCAGGAGCCGGCTTTGGCTTCTTTGAGGGGGGCCCCTTCTGTAAATGGACACCATAGAATGATTGCATTATTTTAAAAATTTAAATTAAAATTAAGGGAAAATTAACTCTAATGTGTACATAAAACGATTAGTATTTTGAGAAGGTGATGTAAATAAAGATAAACAATTTTTTAAAAGGTATAAATTACCTCCTCCGGCCCCGAGTCTGAGGTTTCAGAATCGCTCATATTTTGTTTTTACAACAAAGCTATAATGAAAAAAAAAGACATCATTGTTTTAAATCTCAGTTTAAATAATAAACAATCAATCTTAATGATAGACACCAATAGAGTGTACAAATATATCTCACCAAATAAAGATAAATATACGCACTGTTTTTAGTAGCTGTGTAGAAGCAGCAGAACAAGATAAGCACAAAATGGCAATTTGAGGGGACTCGCGAATGAAGATGACAGAAAAAGTACTAGTGAGAGATGTAGAAGATGACAGTGACAGGTTTAGTTAGAAGCAGAAATGAAAGTTAAATAATTTTAAAAACATTAACTAACTTTACTGATTTTTCTGTATTTCTAAACAGGGTTTAAAAATAACGGAGAAATTAAAATAAAGTTCCCTTAATGGTTAATAAATTTGACAGCGAAATGGTAATGAACTCAATTCACATGTTAGTGCAAACAAATGATTTGCCGATATCACTCATCACTCGATATGGAAAGTATCGATAAATTAGAAAAAAATAGTTTAAAATTGTTAGTAAAACTAAATAAAAAATAAATAAACTAACAAAAAACATTTTTTTAAGTGTATTTTAATTAGAATGAATCCCGCAACATTGCAAAATTTCAATCAAATTAAATGAATGTTAATAATCGATACGTTTCAGAAAGGTGTCAATGCAAGTATCGATATTTGTAGTATCGATTACTCGCGGCAGAGAGTTATGTTTTTGCACGTGCTGTGATTGATTGAAACTCATCGAAATACACTCGAAAACGTCTGTTTTGTGGCATTTTCCCCGTGATTTACTTGTAATAACAACTTTAGTATACAATATTAACAAATATCTTAGCAAAATATTAACCGAATGGAGTTCATTTTCTTTCTAGTTTTGGTTTAATTGACAAGTTAACTGATGTCAAAGCATTGTCATGGCCTCAAGAACTTAAATTGTTGCTCAGCTAGAAACAATTTTTTTGACATTTCAAATTTTTGTTGCCAATGGGTGAATCGAAAAGTGACGTAGTTTCTTTTAAAGAGATTGAATCGCAAGATATGACAATTTATTGATACAGTTAAGCGTGCAGTATATATGAATCAGTAGATTTAGCTTACCAAGTAGGTATGCAGAACTAACCCTTTACATGTACCGTATTGCGTAAAACAAATGTTCATTGGTGTAATGTTGAATTCACACCAATGAACATTTAGGCAATCTATGATTTTCATACCTAAGGTGTGTTTAAGCAGAAATTTCTAGAAGATAAAGTAATGCAAATGTCAATCAATAAAAATTTTCAATTGACGGGTGAATCATTTTAGAAATAAACAATCAGATGATGGCAAATGATCGCAACATTGCTACATATTTTATGTGAAGTCTTCTCGCTTCTCAGCACAATGTAGTAGTAGTAGTCTAGTACAGTACTTGGGTACTAGAAGTTTTACACATCCCTGTGTAAATATGTAGCCCTTTTGGTCACAAAACATTTACCCTATTTTCTATTCGGGTCAGAGAAGTTGAAGTATTTTGTGGTTGAACAAAACAGTAAACAACCAGTGCTAGATTGTTTACGACTCATGTCAAACCTCTTGAAAAACAAAATACTTATATAGTTTATTTTGCAGTTTACCATTTCAAGATGGATGAACAAGCTTGCCCAAGGTGTAAAACCACCAAGTATCGAAATCCAGCATTGAAACTGATGGTGAACGTTTGCGGCCACGCACTGTGCGACAACTGTGTTGAACTGCTATTTGTCAAAGGTTCGGGCAGCTGCGTCGAATGTGGCATCGCCCTTCGAAGGAACAACTTCAGGTTGCAGTTGTTTGAAGATTCGACGGTGGAAAAAGAAGTCGACATTCGAAAGCGTATTTTGAAAGATTTTAACAAGAAAGAGGAGGATTTTGCATCTTTACGCGATTTCAACGACTACTTGGAACAAGTTGAAACCATCATTTTCAACTTGACCAACAACATCGACCCAGAAACTACAAAGCAGATGATCGAACAGTACAAGAGAGAGAACAAAAACACCATCATAAAAAACAAAACTAAATTGAGCAAAGAGGAGGAATATTTGGAAGACATGATCGAGCTGGAGCAACGGGAAAAAATCCAACGCAGCAAGCAAATTCTCCAGGAAGAAAAAGAGGAAAAATCCATCAAAATTAAAAACAAAAACAAACTGATAGACGAGTTGATGTTTTCCGACGCACCCGTGGGACAGATATTAGCGACCCACAACGAGAACGTAATGCGGAGTGAAAAAGTGTACAAACCCCCCAGCACCCAATTTTCAACGGGAATCAAATTCCAAACAAAGTCATTTCTTCCGATACCTACCATCGAAGAATCGCCTTTGTATTTGTATAAAGCCAGTGTTGTGGATTTCAACGGTCCGCAGCATCCGGAATTGGAATCCATCGTGACGGACGGTTACCTTGATCATATCCGGTCGGCCACTGGTTCAGAACAAGCTGGTGGTTTCCTCTCTCAAATTGCTTGTTTACGCGCAATGCAAGAATCGAACTCTGATTTATTTTTAAATTGCTAAAAAAATTTTTTTCGGTAGGAAGTTTATAATGGAAAAATTGTATTGTGGGGAAACATTAAGTAAAATAGATTTATTGTACAAATGGGTGTGAAATATACATTGCTAAGAAATTCTTCATCATTGTAATCACACCGAAATTCGACATCAACATCATCATAATAACAAAGCTGTCAAAACATAAAAATTGGTAATGTAGCAGTTGATAAATACTGAAGAATTTTTTAGCCAAGTGAAATGAACAACTCTGAAAACAAAATTTTGCAGGCGGTGTAGTAGTAGTAGTTATAGTAGTACTTCAATAATGTTGCCGAACTCGGTAAACCCATCACAAATCCATTAATCCGTTCCAAGTCACCCGGTCTTTTTATCGCCTTTTTCTTCAGCTTTCTTCTGCTTTTCACGCATCACATCCGCATCCCTGTAAAAAAATTGGGGCCTTTTGGTTTAGTTCACCGCCAGGAGTTTTGCGAGTTTCTATTATTGTCCACTGCTTGTGTTGTTGTTTTTAAATAACCTAAACTGGTGCCCATACCAGTTTAAGCTAGTTAACAAAACAACGGACCGTTCCTGTTATTTCACCGCCACTGTCGTCGCGTGAACTAAGCGGCGGTGAACTAAAACGAAAGGTCCAAAAATAATTCCGAGGAACTGGATTCCAAAAAATAGGAGCATCACAACACTAATATCGTAGGCATGTCCAAAAAGTTTGAGAGAAAAAAGTAAATTATACCGTTGCTTCCTAGTTTCCAGCGATATCCCTTTGTTGCCACCCTTCTGGTCGGCCGACTTCTTTTTGGTCGTTTCAACCAGCTTCTTATGCTGTTTCTGACGGGCTAGTTCTCGCTGATTTCCTCCTGAGAATAAAAAACGTTTCATTAAAATTATACCTTACAATGAATTCTGTTTTAGGTACTTGTGGGTTTGCATGGTGAACATGCTTATGGCGCTATTGTTTGTTTTTTTAATAACTAATCTGAACTGTCTATGGTATCTGGGTATGAAACAGGGCCGTCTACACGCATTGGCCAACTGGCATGCGCCCAGGGCCTCACAATGCTATGATGCTATGGCAGTATCATGCATGAGGCCCCTAAAAACCTTTGAATAAGCCCAATGCACTGCTGTTGCCCAGAACCGGCAATTCTGTAAAGATGGTCCTGATGAATACTAGTTTAGGTTAGTTAAAAAATTAAACCCTCAATTTCTTCACTAACCGAAACATACCCATAGACAAAGTTTATGTTAGTTAAAAACTACTATAATAGCACCACCAAGTACCAGTTTTTATCGTTCTTTGCGGGACGACTGTACTTATCCAGTGTTAGTTAGGTTGCCTTTGTTTGTTAGTTTTGCCACATGTTTAATATTTTCAACATTTGTCACATGTAATAATAGTGACAGGTCACTAGGTTAGGTTAGAAGCCCGGCAATCGCCAAGTTGTTACGCTCAAGCCAAAGTAAATATTTTTGGGTGGTCGAGCAGACGGTCGTTTGAGCCAAAATGTGTACGCCTGCTATGACACTCCATTCTCTTCAAGCATTTAAGTCACCAAAGAAGACTCGAAGTTTTTTGCAAAGCACATGTTTGGTGGTCCTAAAATTGATTCTGGTGAACTCACCTCACCGTAGCTTATTTACATAGGTTCTGCCTAACACCGGATAAGTACAGTTTTGCCTTATTTGCACAGACAGAATTGTACACAGTGACATTTCAAACAATTTAAGCTAAAACATAGTGACCTCAATGTAAATAACTTGTTCATTGAAAACGTGCTGAACATGATAAGAACCATGTTTTCAAGCGATTTAACCAGCAAATCTTCATTATCCATATTAAGAATGTAAGAAGTGGCACACAAAAGTATTAGCTAGCACATGTGAGTCAACTGTGTCATACAGAAGATTATAACTTGTATTTTTAAACCCTTAAACTGCTCAATATTAATTTCAAGGACAATAATGGGTTAATAAGCAAAATACAATGAAAAAGTATCACAACAAAAAGGTCATTTTTATGTACATCCTGTTCAAGCTCCCAGGATTCCTCAGATTCCATTAAATCAAAAGACGTGTAATACGCCATCTTGATGATATTCTTCCTTAACAACACAAGGTTAAGGGAAAACGAAGAATTTTATCAAATTAATATGACATTATTTGTTGTTAGAGTAACCATCTAAAACAGAAAACCATTTCAACCTAGTCTGACGTTTACCCTAGTTTGTAGTGTGGGTAACTGTTGTTATTGATTGGATACGTAACACCGCCCACTAGGTCGTATAAAAAAACGTCTATTTGAAGCTATTCCATCGTCTTTTTTAATAAATAAGACCCTACCTACATACATAAAGAACAATACTTACGAGTCATGTTCAAATCGAGTGATTTTTAAGGCCAAAGAATGACCAAATATCACCGACTCGCCTACCCTGCGACCAAAATTTTTTTGTTGACAGTTTCAGAAAATTCTATGGTGGTGAGAGCATGCGCAAGGATTTCGTAAATCGTTTGATGACGTCATTTAATAACGAGGTGGCGCTCAAAGTGAAAGATTCGTAGATGCAAGTTGAAAGTTGATCTTCTGTTCTGTCTAAGCTGTTTTAAAGAAAACAATCGAAAGTAAGTATATAAGCATGTAAGCATGTAAGTAGTAAGCATGTTAGCTATACCGTAGTGTAGCCATAATTGCAAACATAGGTTAGATGGAAAGTACATGACAGGTAACTAAATGATAATGTTTTGTTTGTAAGGGGTAAGGTAAGGTTAAAACTTGAGCATTGAAAAGTGCTGAATACAAACGGCGGGGGGGGGGGTACTGCTTACTACATCTTGTGGACGTTTCCTACCTCGTGTGATGTGATTCACCTTTGTGAGTCTTTATTATTGGAAAACAAAAGTAGCGATATAATAACAAGGAAGGTCTGTTGGTTTTTTAAACTAACCTAGGCTTATACCCAGTTACCACTTTAGGTTAGTTGAAAATAATAAAAAAAAGCGAATCAAATGCATCAAGCAGCAGCCAAATCACAAAACACTAGACGTGAACTAACAGGAAAGACCTTTTCAGTTAAAAACCCATTGCCTTCACTGGAGGCCTCCTCAGCAGGTTAGGTTAGGATTACAGGAGGCCACCTTAGCAGTAGGTGACTGGACCACACATCAAAAATCTGTTTTACAAGAATCAAATCACCCGAAGGTTCATCAAGCCTTCGCCTGACATCATCAACGTTGTGCAACACGTCATCCAAGGGGCAAAAAAGTCTTTGAAGTTTCCAGGAAAACCCATCGTGTAATATGGCCTTAAGTAGAAAAGAAAAGCAGCTTTGGATGGACGAAGCGTTCTGGACCATGATGCGTTCTGTCAAAGATGAGATAGAGGGAGGTGAAGACATGGGCTGTTCTTATAAGAATTTTAAATTTATACAGGTGGTCCACAACAATAAACGACACCAATCTTCGAAGAGTGAGTTTGTTTCGTTTAATAGAGAGCTGGGAATTCCAGTTTTTTTCACTTCTCGATTACAATATTTGTGCCATTTCATGGTTGTGGATAATCACTTCCAGGACGATCACAAAGTTATTTTTCAGAAAGAATGCAAGTCTTTTGTTTTTCAGTTTTGGTCAAGAAATCTTTTGGAATCTGCATAAAAAATACTCCTTTTCCTCGCAAAGAACCGGGTTGATATTCTCATTACTTTTATTAATCCTACTCACATCAGGAAAATGATTGTACAAACAATGTCAGAGAACCATGACTGATCATGGCAGTTGACTTTCAGTGTAAGCTTTTTGGTTTTGTCCTTTTTTTTTCCCACAAAAACCAAGTAACTGATCGTACCCTCTACTTCTTTGGTCTGGTCACACAACACACTAGTGCAGGAACCATTGTTGAACAGCCTACCTCAGAAAAATGGTGGAACTAGGGCTTCATTAGTGGGTCTCCTAGCCATTGAGGTTTGAACTTTGTGTCTCCAAAGAGTAATCTCATCGCATACAGTATACATCAGGGATCTATTAATTAAATAGGGAACCTTATTTTCTCTGGTAAGAGAAGACAGATACAGGACGAACACAGATTACCAGATATAGGACGAGC
The DNA here is from genome assembly GCA_034695005.1 of Cryptops parisi. Classification (NCBI taxonomy): domain Eukaryota; kingdom Metazoa; phylum Arthropoda; class Chilopoda; order Scolopendromorpha; family Cryptopidae; genus Cryptops; species Cryptops parisi. The sequence goes on along the minus strand of JAQIWH010000301.1, from coordinate 49,558 downwards.
AGTGTGGATTTCGTAGAGATCGAGGAACAACCAACTAGCTCTTTATCCTGCAGCAGATTGTCCAGAAAGCTTGGGAAGTGGCTAAACTAGTGTACATTTTGTTTGTGGACCTGGGTAAGACCTACGACCAGGTTAACCATGGTCTGATGTGGGAAGTGCTCAAGGAGTACAGGGTGGATAACCAACTTGTTGGGGGCAATCTTGTCCTTGTACACCGAGAGCAAGAGTTGTGTTCGGGTCGGTGGGCGTAGATTAGAGCCGTTCGATGTAGGTGCTGGACTTCGCCAAGAGTGCGTACTGTCACCTCTCCTGTTCATATATATATATGGACAGGATTGTCAGACGCAGCTTAGGCAGTGAGAGTGTCTTGATTGGAAACATCAGTGTTAGTCACCTGCTTTTTGCAGATGACCTTGCAATACTGGCATCTTCCCAGTCTGATCTACAGCACGCACTGAACAGATTTGCGCTCAAGTGTGAATCGGCCTCTATGAAAATCAACAATGCGTCTTGCATGTTAGTGAGACCTCGTTGTCCCTGGTGGAGAAGTTCAAGTATCTCGGGGTCTCATTCTCTAGTGATGGAAAGGTGGAAGGGAAAATCGATAGATGAATGAGGGTGGCTGGTGCAGTAAAGCATCAGCTGTATCGAGGAGTCATTTGTAAGCGAGAGTTAAGCAAAAAGGTAAAACTCTTTGTTTTAAATTCGATCGTTTGCCCTTTTTTCACTTATGGTCATGAACTGTGGGTAATCTCTGTGAGCAGTGATGAATGCTTCAGCTCCGCTCATCGGGTGACATCTTCAAGACGTCATGAGATTGATAATCGCTAAGCCTCGCCCATTGGCTGATGTCTTCCTCACGACGTCACTCATGCACTTGTGCTACATCACGGGTCTACTTCTAGTATTTATTAGTTAATAATTTATTATTATTAATTTTCTTATATTATATATGAGAATGCCTATGTTACTTGATTTTAGCCAAAATTACGAAAGTTTGTGGAATGATAAGTGACAATTAAGTTTATAAATTTTTTTTAAATAAGTGTCATAGAATGTGCAACTAGTAATGATATATGGTAGATTAGTTTTAAAATTATTTTTTGCTATTGTAGGTGATTCACCGAAACACGGCATCTCTACGATGTCGAGTCCACATGCTGAATGCCAGCTTCAACACGATATAAAATATAATCCTATGGATATTGAAAATAAAGAATCGATAACTCGTCTTGGGGATTCACAAGGAACAGAATTCCTGAACTATGGTGATATGGAATTTGTTGCTCAACCAGTGTATGCAACTGAATGGGTGGATCAAAAACCGGCTCCAAAAAATTTGATCCCTAAAGTGCAAAATTGTGAACGTGAGATTGATCAAAATTTAAAAACTGATACTTCCAGCATTTCAATATCTGTTGAACCAATAGTTGTGAAATCTGAATATAAATCAGTCGATTCGTTGCCGTTGATGTCTTCAGAGATGCAACATGGTTTTCATCCTGCTTCGTCGCCGTCGAATTATCATGTTGAACATTCTGTAACTCTGTTTCCGGCTGAAGTTAAAATTGAAATTATAGATGATCCTATGATTGCTGATGGTCTGTATGCATTTCCACAAGAATCATCTGAAACTATAGTTGGTATGAGGAAAACTGAAACTCTAACTCCAAGTGCTATTTTAAACCATGAAATGACAGGTGATGCAGCTGAAAATTATCTTGTGAAGATCAAATCTTACTGTAATCTCAAACTGGATGAAAATCAAATGGAAACCGTCGTAACCAAAGCATGTTCGGTGGTTTTGGAACGGTTGTGTTTGACAACACTTGATAATGAAAATCACCGGAATGAAAACGAACTGGATACTGAGTTGGAAATGCATGAATCACAAGCTTCATCTAAATCGGATAAGTTGGCGAACACTGCAAAAAAAAGATATATGTGCTCCATTTGTGCAATGACATTTGCTAAGAGTGAGACAAGAATTGAACATGAGAAAACGCACATTGGAGCACAATGTGAAAAACCACACAAATGTTCCACTTGCAAAAAGAGATTCAGTCGGGCATTTAAATTGAAAGTGCATCAAAGAGTTCACACGGGTGAAAAGCCTTACAAATGTTCTATTTGTAAAAAGTGCTTTATTAGTGCAGATAAATTGAAACTGCATCAAAGAGTTCACACAGGCGAAAAACCATATGAATGTTCTACTTGCAAAAAAAGCTTCAGTCAGACATGTAGCTTGAAAGTGCATCAAAGAGTTCACACAGGTGAAAAACCATACAAATGTTCTATTTGCAAAAAGTGCTTCATTCGTTCAGATACATTGCAACTGCATCAAAGAGTTCACACAGGTGAAAACCATACGAATGTTCTACTTGCAAAAAGAGCTTCAATCACACATCTGGCTTGTACTCATCAAAGAATTCATGCAGATGAGAAACCCTACGAATGTTCCACGTGCAAAAAGTCATTCAGTTCTGCAGCTAAATTAAAAGTTCACGAAAGACTTCACACAGGTGAGAAACCCTACAAATGTCTCGTTTGTCATAAGTACTTCCTTCGTGCAAGTGACTTAAAAAGGCATCAGAGAGTTCACACGGGTGAAAAACCTCATGAATGTCCCACTTGCAAAAAGAGCTTTAGTCGAACATCACATTTGAAAATTCATCAACGAATTCACACAGGTGAAAAACCATACAAATGTTCCATTTGCAAAAAGAGATTCAGTACGGCATTTAATTTGAAATTACATCAAAGTGTTCACACGGGTGAAAAGCCTTACAAATGTTCCACTTGTAAACAGGGATTTGGTCGGGCGTTTGATTTGAAATTGCATCAAAGAGTTCACACAGCAATATGAATGTTCTAATTGCAAAAAGAGCTTCAGTCAGACATGTAGCTTTAATGTGCATCGAAGGGTTCACACAGGTGAAAATTTTTTTAAAAGGTTTTAAGACAGACAGCTTCACTGAATCAGCTGTGCTGATTAATGAAAGATGCAAAACCCAAACTGCTGAAACAACGGAAGGTAAAGTGAACGCAGGTTTCATGTTTTGATTTTAAATCATTAAAAAAAGTTGACTGACTATATTAGGTGGGTATATGGGCACTGCAATGTTATACATCGTTGTGGCTTGGAAATGAAGGTGAAACATTGCCATGTTAGTCTGGCAGAATGCGTGTCAATCCAGTTAGTTGGCGCTGCTTTGTTTTAGTGTTGAAATCTTTTTTTATGTTACCATTGAGCTATGACTACAGAGTGAAACGGAGTTGTTTTAATTATTATCATAATTTTCGGGCTCACTTATCCCGGCAGGCCGCCAGGGTCGCGGTGGCGAGCACGGACTGCCATCTCGTTCGATCCTCCACCGCAGCACAAACATCGACCCACCTGTTGAGAGACCCTCGCACAGACTTTGAAGAGCTAGTCTCTGACTCATCTGACTCTTGGTCTTTCTCTAGCGAGTCTAGCCCTTTAGTCGACTGGACGTGTGTCCCAGATCCGGTAGGCCAGCCAGTCTTTCCCAAGGCATCCCATTTGAGATCGCTCTATCAGAGAAGTAGCGGTTGTTTTAATTAGCAGTTTAGTTAGTTGACCTTTGGATATGGTCCATCTTAATCACTGTAAAGATGGATAGGTCAAAATATCTTGTTTATAATAAAAATAATTGACAAATTCAATTATACATTTTGCCTATTCAACCTAAAGAAATTAAGATGGCTCATACGCAAGGGTCAACTAATTAAACTTCTAATTAATACAACTCTGCAATGAAACTAGATTCAATGCAGAGTTGGTAAAACATGTTTTTAAAACCCCACTTGTTCCACTTGCACAAGGGTCCGTCGCTTTACCCCTGTAGCGAGAAGTCAGAATGACTCCCTTCAAGCATGTCCGTCGGTTACCGTAAATGAGCGTCACATGCATGCGGTAGACAACGTCATATGAAAGCATGGTTACAAACATTTACCAGCAAATTACATGCAGTAATTGTGAAACGGCTGTCGCTGCTTGCGACGGGGGAAGCGAAATTCAGCTTTTCACGTCCCGTGTTGCATGCTGGGATCGAAAAGCCTGTTTTCTTCCTTTTGTCATCGCTCTTTATGTGCAATGCACTTAATCATTTGTTTGATAAATTATTCACAACTATAAATATATACACTGTCATATGATTTTTGATAATGTATTGATTTTTATATTGAAATGACTTATTTTATCTAATTCAAATAAACGGAATTTCAGATAATCAAGTTTTTTTGTCTTTAGGTCCATATATGAACATGTATCCCCTAAATGTTGGAGTGATTAGATACACTCAGATGATGAGCTGCATGCTGAAACTGACTAGAAAACAAGTTAATAAAAAAACTATTTTAACAAAACGTCAAGTCCTTTCTGGACCACCCCATAAATGCCATGCATAGAATGGTGGGTGAAATTGTCTGGACTATTGCATGTAAAGCAAGGTGTGGTGTGACACTTATTTAGCAACAATCTTTTGTTGGGTTTTATTTTAAAGCTTAAAAAATGTCAAAATTGTTAATTGTACAAAATTTAAAATCATATTCCAGAGTTCTAAATATTTATGTTCATATGATTCGCTTTATATTAAGCATATGATGAACAATTTTTAGTAATACAAGCAGAGTGTTATCTTTCAAAAAATATATAAAAACGAGATAATATTATAAAAACCTTTGGAGAAGTTCAAAGAACACAAGTCACTGGTAAAAAAAAAGGTTTTTGTTTAAAATTCCTTGTTTAAACAAGTGTTGAAAGTTCCATGTACGGCATTTGGGAATGGCTGGTTGATGAAGGGGAATGGTCGTCGGCAACTATAACAGGCTCGAGACAATGTTCTGTTTTATCCAGCTGCTGGTTGCATTTTGCCTGTTCTTTTTGCCATATATAAACATTATGTATCATAGCTATACCGCTAAAAATTATTCCTATGCCTAGAACTGCAGCAGCGACTAGAGCAGACAGTGTCTGGAACTGTATGAATGCATATAAAATGAGACCTGAAAAGTCATAAACATCAACTCGTCAATGTATGGTAAAATACATTAAATAACATGTGACAATGATATGGCATTCATCCTGGACTTACCGGTAAGAAATACTGGGATGGAAATAAAGAAACTACAAATGGCTACTTTTCTTGTACATGCTCCTTCGTGTAGATAATGAACCGCTCTGTGAAATTGAATGTTTTTAGTTTTTGTGTTGAAAAATACTACTGTCCCAATGGTTATGGTATACATAAAACTTGGACGGTTGTAGCAAATAGTAAGTTTGTATTGACGTTTATAATCTAAATGTAATGGTCTTTCTTATATGAAAGTCAGTTGGTGCAACTTGCAATTGCCAATGTCAAAATGCATTCAATTCAAAATAACACCCATTGTGACTGCAATAATGAACATGGCTTTAGAAAATTGTGCTTCACATAGTAGAGACATTAAATCAAAACAATTGATGATCAGCAAAATGGAATATTGTAGTTATTGCTACAACAAAAGATCGACATAATCTTGACCTGCAAATACAGACCACTTCGCCATGAAGGACGCTTATCTGTATCTCAGTGGTGGATTTAAAATCGTCTCTTAGGGGATCATTTGAAATTTCATGACAAATATCTCTAAAAATTGTTTGTATGGCAAATCAAGCTCCAAATGAATGATTTGAGTGTTTAGACCCAAAAAAATTGCACAATTTAGCCATTTATGCCACTTTTTTTCATGAAAACATCCAAACAGCAATACACATGTTAATGAATTAAGCATGTTCTGGGAGGGGGTTGAACCCCATAAATTCGCCAGTGCCTGTATCCATTATGTGTAGCCAAGTTGCTCATGGTATAGTACAATAATATAGTTTACATTTACATTGATAAACATCCAAATACATTTGTATAGTTACATAAAGTTGAAAAACTTAACCTAGCCCATAAAAAAGCTATGTATACCATAATTTGGGACAGGTTGTAATAACTAGAAACATGATGATAATCTCATGTTTGAACAAACCTTTCATGACCATGAGAAATCCTTAAAAGCTTAGCAGCAAATGTGAACTGAACAACACATATGAGAAAACACGTAAAGTTCATTGAAACCGTGCAGATGATGAGACCCCTCACTACTTCGTATACAGCAGCGTGGTCAGTGTGACTGAGTAAACTTTCCTTGTCGGATGCACCGAGCATGTGAGTGTCCTGTACTAGTGGGGTGATTCGCAGGAAGAAAACAATAGCAATGAAAGCAAGCAGAATAGATACTATAGACAGTAATGCGAGTGATCCTAGAACTTTGTGCCGTTGTTGGCAATAAAATCTCAAACGGTGCAAGTTTTTACTTGGTGGCGGCTGAACACTGTGTTCTTGCTGCACATCAGCACAAGAATAAATGTGGTCCGCTAGGCGAACCAGACTGCCCTCAGTCTTGGGATCAGTGATGACAAATCCGTTGCTAACACCACTGTGTTTGGAAGAAGTAGCACTCATGCTACTAAGGTTGAGATTGTGTCGATGATGCACACTGCCATTCATTTTCGGAGATGATGGTAGTGATGGAATTCCTGATTTACTAAGAACTGCATCCAGAAGAGCTTCCTGACCATGATGAGATTCCATTAGATTTGGGTCAACCATGTTTACCTGTCAATATCAAACAAATAGATGAGTGTTCAGTATTCATCATAATATAGAGTGCACGCTCAAGTTAGTTTAGTTTTACAATAATGAAGTCTGATTATGTATTTTCTTGTACATTCTCTTCTAAGCGAATTGATTGCTTAAGCAAGGATTTCTAATACACAGTACAGAACATTAAAATACAATCAGCAAACATTATAAAAATGGTGTACCAAACAAAGTTCACTCATAATAATAAAACCTATTTAGATTGACATTTTAGTGATCGAATCCTTCAAAGTGTAGTAGATCGAGGTCAACAGTGCACAATAAAGTACACATTTGTATAGATAGAAATATGTAGCTAGAGAGCTGTTCTTAAGTCCAAGCAGTCTTAAAGTGAGAAGGGTCTGTACTTGATATAGGTGGTTTTTGTATGACAGGTATCTGTCTTTTATTAAAAAAAAAACATATAGTATTTTTTTAAATGTTTGGGTCAAACTTGTCAAAATTACTATGCAGGGCTTCTCTAAACGTCTATCAAATTGAAGGGCCTGGTGTAAAAGGGTGATGTTAAGTAACATTTTTTGTCAAAATTGACTTACAAGTTAGAAGCATTTTTAATACTGTATGTAAAGTGCAATTTTCTTTCTAATGCATTTTGAGCAAAACAAGAATATAGCAAAGATATTAGTGCAAGAAGTGTGAAGTAGCCCCCACACAGCAAAGAACAAGTCCAAATCTGTAATTGTGTTTTCCTCAAAATTGTAAAAATTTCACCAGGCCAAAAGCAAATAAGTCCATATATATACATGGGTTCAGGAATGCATACTCATTTGCATACCTACAGTGATTATGACACAATGAACTTCACCCTGTGTTATGTCTGATGGAAAGTAGACCTATGTTTATATGGGTTGTTTGTTTTGATGCATAGCATCTGCGGCTAAAATTTGACTAGAACCTTTTAGGAACACCCTGTAGTGTTTATTGGCTATCTTATTCTTATTTACCTAATTATGGCAGTTCTTCCTGTTAGCTATTTTTTTTTTTAATAATTAGCTGAACTGTGGTTACCCCAACTGGATTACCCAGACTAGAGTAACTGGATTTTGGAATGTTAAGATTAAAGGAGTTCAATGTACTGGCTTTCATCGTGGCAGAATGAAAGTTTTTATTGATGTCATTAATTTCTCTTAAAGATTGTTCATCACAATCTATTATAAGCTAATATAAATTTTTATTACTCATTTTTTATGCATAGCTGTATACTTGAAACAAACTATGGAAAATGTTCTAAAATCTTAAGCAGAATATGTTGAAGCAAAAAACAATGCTTGTGATTAAAAAATAAATGCAATCATAGTCGTACAGATAATTGAAGGCTTGGTGTGAAAGGGTGTTAAATACCATTTTTTTGCAATTCCGAGGAAAAGCATTTAAACATTTGAACTTGTCTATGGGGTACTTCCAACTTCTTGCACTAATATCTATGCACACATTGTAGTTTTGCTCAAAATTATGCATTAGGAAGGTAAATTGCATTGCACATAACATATTTAAAAGTGCTTTTAGGTCATTTTGACACTTAACACACGTTTACACCAGGACCTTCAATTATTTGAAGGTTCTATAAAATTGGTACAGTTTAAAATTAGTTGGAATGTACAGTAATGTGGTGTTCAGCAACCTGTTGATATCAGTAGTTGAAGTTGCAGTAGTTATACCATCGGCTTAAAGATGCTAACTCCATTTCAACAATTTTACAGAAGCATAAAAGTAAATAAAAATATATGAATTATATAGGCAAACTTTTTTCATCACACATTTAGAGTATGTTAGAAGTAAATTTGAGCTGAAAATGATTTTCTTAGTTTGATGCGTCTTATCTTTACCCTTCGAATGATATGTTAATCTTAAAATGAGCAAAAATGGGGTTAGCATACACTCTAAACCATGCATACAATATAACATTGAATTAAACCATTAAGAAAAAAGGGTTTAATTTAAACATAAAAAAATAATAAGCCCGTTACCTGTGCTGACTAGGTAACTATTGAAGAAGGGTTATGTTTTTAAAATTGTTAAACAGTTTTTTCTTACTGGTTTAACAATACCAATATCAGGGTAGCAAGGACCACAATAACAATATTGATCAACTTTGAATTTGATCAAAACTTCAAAAGTTAATGTACGGTAAAACTAATATGTCAAACTTTATACCAAAAAAATAATGTCAAACTTGGTATCAACTTTTTCTTGTGAGGGCATTTAATTTCCTCGGAAAACTATATACTTTGCACAAAAAAATCATCCAAAAAATTTGAGATGGCTTACTGTGTGTCCAGTGACATTTGGAATAATTTGTATGCAAGCAGTAACTTAGCTTTTTCTCATTACCATATGCAAATTGTCTGAACTGTTAAAATTGCATGTTTTCCCACACAATATAATTAATTGTGCAAATAACAAAGTGAAACCATTCTTTCAACGATGCATGTTAAAAAACGAACACATTCTTGGCTGAAATGGTGCCAGGAGGCTAACTAAGGTCAGTCAGTTGTTGGTGGCAGTTGCTTTGACAGTTGCCAACGTTCCGCCACCTCGTCTAGCAGCAAATAACACAATAGTTTTACACACAAGATACCACATAGTTTGTTTTGCACGAGTTGTTTACCTAACGGCTTCTGTTACAATTCCATCATTCGGCTCCATCATAGCTACGGTTGACAAATGCCAGAAATGTACATCTCCTTGGCGACCTTTTGCAGCTCAATTTCACTTGCAAAAGAAATTACAAGCGCGACTAGAATTCCCACGATGTACTTGAAGATGGAAAAAAGGTCGCTCTCCTGCTATTGGTGGCTTTAGCAAGTCGCTTGTTCGAGTTGAAATGTTGGATGCTTCTTAGCATAAGGACAAGGTAGGGGACAAATGCTCGCACACCTGGAGGAGATCAAATCTCGGTTGTTAAAATTACAGTGTCTCAAGTCTTGAGAGAAAAAGGCCACTTTTCAAAGACTTTTGAATGAATTTATTTCCCTACAGCAAAAGTGAAAAGGAATTTTGTAAGGTATTTTCAGACTGCCCTTTTTTTTTTTTTTTTTGGAATCATGACATCCAAATTATAGGTTAAGATAAATTAAAAGAAGTTAACTTAGTAGGTGCTGTTGTTTGACAAGGAAGTAACATTGGAGTTTGGTTTGGTTGTTTTTTTTTTCAAAGGCATCAACTTTTATTTTCTAAATTGAGATCATTGCACCAATATTATTTTTTAAAATTACTAAATTAAAAAAAAAAAATACACAAAGTAAGTGAATAATTATAAAGTTTGTGAAAATTATTCAGTTAGGTCAAGTTTTTAAATACATCTGTCAATTTTTGAAACAAAAAACCAGTGTAGGCATTTGCAAAAAAATAAATAACAATAATTTCGACTGTTTATTGTAACCTTGAAGTCATGAGTAATGAATTTACCTTTGTAAAACCATAAACTTGAAAGTTATGCAGCTTAGAACAAACAACCTTGAAAAGAATATATCATCATGTTCTCTGTTTTGTAAATTATTTACCATTTTTATGGATCGAAAGAAATTTTAAGTTCAAATAAAAAAAATATATATATATATTAAAAAAAAAGTTCACTCATTGAAAATTATTCATGTCTATTTTTTTTGTAACATCCGAGCACCACAACAACAGTCCTTGTTTTGTTCTCATAATTATACGGCTTCGAAACGAAAAAAAGGCATTGGAATTTGAACACCGAGCAATTAGTGGTCAAGTGTGTTCATGGCTACATGAATTTTTGTGTCGTTAGATGTTGTTTTGGTAAGAAAAACAAGAGGAAACGCGTTCCCCTAGTGACTTTTCCATGTGTGTTGTTGATGACAGTCATCATCATCATCTTCCCCAGGGAAGGTCATGGAATTCACGAAAGTCGACGTCATTCGATGACGCTCCCTGCCAAGCGTCCTATGACTGTGCTGCATCATTTCAAAGAAGATGTCAAGTTGAAACAATTAAGTTATAGAAACAAAATGATAAAGTCTTGATAGCGGGAAGCAACAGTTGTCGTTGCACGAGGAGGGGGACCACTCGTTTCGGCAGGACCCAATTCACCATGGCGACTTTTCCAAAACTTCGAGGTACGACCAACACTATCATAGTTTACTCGAAACTTTTCTTAGAAATGAGAATAAGGTGAGACTTTAAAAAAAAAAGAAAATCAATATGGCGAAGTTACTTCGTCATTTCGGTATTAAAAAGTCCACCAAAACAATAATAACAACCACCGAAGCAGACGACGACGACGATGATGGTGAGAATAATATCAAAGGGTCCTTGTTTTACACTTCGAACGAGTTTATGTGCATGACAACATCATCATCATCATCATCATCGACCAGAACAGAAAAAGCGAAAGACGTGTTGCTGTTGGGCGGTAATAATAGGAGTGGCCAACAAGAAGAAAAAGGACAATTTGACAACACTGGAACGACTGTCGGGTGCACAAGAAATTTCGAACAAGAAAGGGGCGACGACCAACGAGATGGCTCGCGCGCGTGGGGACAGCAAATCGGCGATGACAGCGGCCTAGTAGACGACGCGAGGCCGTCACGAGCGACCTCTTCTCCCGATGACAACGACGAGGCCACTGCGCCAAAATGGGAGTCGTCGCAGGAAAAGTCGGCTCCTCGACACCAATCATCATCCACGGAATCTCCCACGTTTTCCACCATCACCCAGGAACAGGTAAATTACCTTGGAGAAAAAAAATTGATGTCGAAAATAACGGAAAATGTTTATATGTCGTATACACCTCTTTCTATCTTTGTCGCGTAGTATATTAACGCATCAGTCGGTAATGTGTACTGCACATTCCAGTACAAGATTCCACAGCATCCTTGATGATTGACCCGATGAGGAGAGAATGCTCTTCATGTTGTAGTGAAACAGATCGTGGAAAAATTCTTATGTTGGTGAAAGGTGCAACATTATAGTGTACACTACTGGATGGGGACCTGAATAGAAATGACAAAAAAATTAGTATGGGAAATTGTTTTATGAGGTGGTTAGAATGATATGATCTGAGATGGATGAGGGGGGAGGATCTTCTATTGATCATCACGTCACCTGCTTGATTTTTCTTATTTGTCACACTGACATTTAGTGTTTTGAAAAAACATTAAGAATGTAAAAGATGAAATTGCAACTGAATCTGAAATTCCGATTAATGAGTGTCTTACCTATCTACGGGCTGGCGTAGATATTTTATTTTCCATATACATTATTTTGCAAAGTGATTTAATAATGTCATGTCATGTCAAAATGAAAATTTAGAGTTGTACAGGAAGATAATTTTATATGTTTGATGTGAAAAAACGGTATTTTTACACTAATTTATAGTATAAATTGATAAAAAAACCAGTGGTGTTTTTCCACAGTAAAGTAGTAGTATGTGATGAACTATGAACATCATACATTGGTTGCCGGATTAGTGAAACACATTACCAACATTAATATTTTTTTCTGGATAACGTAGGCGATTAATTCACCAATGGCACTTGTTTCTTTTTTATATCAAACTGCTTTAAAAAAGTGTTCGGGTGCTATAGTTGATTTATTTAGAATATCACTTTATTTTTCAATTGTTTCAGTTTCAATTAAAATACAAGGTGTCACAAACAAAAGTCTCCATGAATAAGTAATATGTTTCTAGACATTTCATATTAAGTTTTATAGCTAAAAAGGTTTTTTTTTTTGTCAAAAAAGTATCAGATCTCTCTATGTATGGAGATTCTTGGGACACCCTGTTATTAATTGTTGATTGCTCTTAGTCACTAAATGATACAGAGGATGTGATGGCAGTGCACTATAGTTTGATCTTTTACAGTGAAAAGAAGAAATATTAAATGACATATTATAAACTTGTACATGACATTCCAGATGCAATGGCAGAAAAGTAAATTATTGTAAATTGGTTGCGTTGAGAAGAAATGACCCTTCATCGTTAAATTATTTTGCTGCGTTAAAGAAATGATCCATCGCTAATAATTAACCAGTTATCAAAAATGCAAAGCCAATTGACATTCACGAGCTGCTTTGTACACATTATTTTTAAACTGGAAATTAATTGCAGTAATACTCGAAATGTGGGTGTGTCTTGCACTGCAGCGAGAATGTTTCTACGTAATCGCTTTCACCTGTCATAAAGAGTTGACAATATTAATTTTTTGCTAGGTTACACGAATATATGTACTGGAGCTTATATGCGTAGAAGAAGCAGATATTAGAACTCCGTTTCTTTTTCCAGATTGTGATTTTTGAAGATTATAGTGATCCATTTGACGTGAAGGCTTTAACAGAGGAACCAACAGTTGAAGATGATGATTACACCGAACCAGATGATGCTGTTTTTGTTTCAGGTAATTAAACATGTTGCATTTTAACAAACTGATATCATTATTTGTTTATATTTAAAGTTATAATTAGATGATTTACTGCGGATTACGAATGTATATAAAACATATTTTGTAAGCATCAGGTTTTTAATTCTGAAACTCATGCGACGCTAGATGTCAAAACTAGATGTGTTAGATATTTTTCCCTTACACACAGTATAAAATGAATTTGTGCAATTTGTGCTTTAAAAAATTGCAACGGTTAAATAAATATCTAATTTTTTTTGGCCAAATCACAATTTTATTAGCACTACTTTTTTTTTTAATATATTTCTGAATTATGGAAATTAGCTTAATTATTTTCTTAATTTATATATCAGGTCTTTTAGAATTTTTAAGGCAATTTGAATGTATTGGCTTTTCAAATTATGGTAGGCCTATATGTATAGTGGTACAAGTTTTTTGCTAACTTTTCCTACAGTTTATTTGATACGTATATATACTGGGTGGGTGTAGTCAAATTTTAACCACAGATTCTACGCTTCAAAAACAAGGCAAACATCCTTATACACATAAGTCCAAAAATGCTCCCTATTCAGGATAACATAGGGTGAATTTACATAAATGCATAGGCTCATTGTCTCAATCACTACAAATGAGTATGCATTTCCAGATTCATGTTGATATGGTTTTGCTTTGTTTTGATGCGTAACATCTGGTTAAAATTTGACTAGATTTTTCAGGAACACCCTGTATATAAGTAAGTTGAAAGAAAAGAGGAAGGATAATTTTTATTCGAGCAATTTCACAGTTATCCGAGTAGTATAATTTTTCTTTTACATATTTTGTAGTTTCTCAGTGAAAATATAAAAGTTTCAGTTATATGATCTTTATGAATTCTAAGCTTTAATGTGTCAAGATAACACCGATTGGTTACTTCGTTATGCCTTTTTTTCTTTATTTATGCCTGTTTTATAATCACTAGGAACCCAATTTAATCAGTCACACCCATCGTACGAAGTAAAGGATGATTCCGAAAACTTGGATAATGATCCCACGGAGGGTGATTACGACAGTCCATGGGAATGGCTTCCTTCAGCAAAAGTGAACTTGGTTCTGGGGGAGAATCAACAGGACATCAAAACTGATGCTGTAATATACGACGATCCTGACTGCACCATGACAGGCCGGCAAAGGCACATCTATGAGACTGCGTTCGACAGTACAGTGAAGCATGCCAAGTTACCGGCAGAACTCGAGGAGATTGCAAACCATCCAATTTTAAGGAACGACTCACCTTTAGTCACTCCTAAAACTACTCCTAAAATGCCTGTCAGAGCTGTGACAAATCGTGACATGCCTGTTCCTGACCAGTCCACGCCGAAAGAAAAGAGAAAAGTGACGTTAATAAGAGATGGCTATCGGAAGGATTCACTGTTTTCTTTACCTAGTGACAATTACAAGGATCGGTCCGGATTTCGAACTGAACAAGTGAAAGCCATCGTCCATGCTCCCCCAAGAAGTGCCAATTCTACTCCGTTGATCTCGCACAGGTTTCGTCACATCGATTCTGCTGCATCCAGTGCCAAAAGCACTCCAACGCACTATACATCGACTGCTAAAGTCAGTGTGGAAGTTCCTGTTAAACCCCTGAGCGATTTATCATTGAGTTCCAAATCTTCCAAAGTTGCAAGTATTTCTGGCTTCCAAACATTACCCCACCTGCCATCACGATCAACTATATCTCCGAGGGTTAGGAAACCAGTGCGGACTGAAATGGTAAAATCAATTTCAAGTGAAGAGACTCTGCTTTCAAATGTCACACTCAAACCATTTAATAGCCGAGATCTCTTTGAACCAGCACCAACAGAACTTTCATCATTGTCATTGGATTCTAACAAATCATTGGAAAAAGACTCTGATCCTAGGCCAGCCCAAGATTACGACCCTCCCTGGGAGTTCACCAAAAAGAAGCGAATTCTTCCATTTAGTTTTAGCTTAGATTCAGCACAAATGATCTCCAATAATTCCAATAATGAACTGAGCTGTAATTCCAATAGCACTGGTGATGTGAATTCTGACCAGGCTGTGAAGGAAACGGGGGCAAATATTAATTCGAAACCTCGATTGTCTTTGTCATTGCCCTTAAAATCTAATGATCTATCTGCAGGTGAGTATGATGTTCTCTATTGTCCAACATAATTTTTATTTAATCTCTGAAATCGCTAGATAATTTAGCATTTTATGCTGTCACTTGAAAAGTAAAGTACAAACTTAATAAAATACAACTAGTTCTAGTTCTGTTATTAGTAAATATACAGGGTACTTAAAAGCGATGGTCATTCTTTGACAAGCTCATAACTAATCATTGTTATAAAATACCAACTATGGTAGCGCCACCGCATCATGTATGCAAACTAATACCAAATATTGCGAAGCAATAAGAGTTAGAAGAATAAGTGACTTAACGAATGTTGCAGAGCAACACGAGTTAAAACAATGAATTGCATCATGAAAACAAACTTTCCTGTCATTATTGACGGGTTATTTACTAGTGAATAAATAATAAAAGAACATGCTATGAACCAATTGACAGGGAAAGCTTTGCCAGAGTTGAAACAATGGGCCCCTATTGCCATAGCAACACTAGACAGGGACTTGTTCATTCTTTGTATAGTAGATCTAAATTTTTGTCTGGATCTATGCAGTATTCTAGGAGGTTCCCACATTGAATCTGTACAAATGCCCAATTAAACTTGTAGAGTTTTTCTGTCGACTGATGCATAGCGTGTTCGTATATTATTATTTGTTAGTTATGGTCTTGTCAAAGTATAACAATCTTTCTGAAACATTCTCTTTAGTCTCATTTTATTTTGTAATAATGACAATTTACTCATTACATTGAATTGCTTTAACGGAATAGAACAGAACTGTATGCAACATGAAAACCTAGAAAACTAGGTATGCTAAGCTTATCTTGTATTTTTTACTAATTTTTTTTTTAGATAACACATCTTCCAACAGGAAGAATTTAGCATTGAATTTTGGTGGACAATTACAATCGCAAAAGAAAAAAATTGGTCTGCAGTTAAATTTTGGTTGTGCAGCCTTGAGTGTAGTAGGTGAAAAAGTGGATCCAGCAATTCCTCTGGAAAGACAAGGGTATTAATTTTAATACACTACTAGAGAGCTCATTATTTAAACACCAAATAATATCCATAGTATGTTTTATATCAAGCAATGAAATAAAATAATAACACATTTTATTCTTAATACATTCTGTCTATGTATATTAGAGTTGATTCCTATTTGTTCCGACCAACTTGTTATCCAAACATGAACATCTAACTATGATGGGTTCAAATAATTTGCTCTTTAATTTAAGCATCTGTGTGCAATGTATTCTAGATGCAAAAAAAATGAAAAGATGCAAAAGTTTAAACAGCTATTTTGTTTTATGCAGCTGGTATCATGGTTCAATCAGTCGAACTGATGCCGAAAACGTCTTGCGTGTTTTGAAAGAAGGAAGCTATCTGATCAGAAACAGTGAAAGTAATAAGCAGGATTATTCCCTCTCACTCAAGTACGTTTCCACTGGTTCACTGTCTTTTAATCATTTATTTTACATTTGTTGTCGCTGTTTAATTTGTGTCATTGTTTAGTTTGTCACAGAATCAAACTACAGGATGTTCCTGAAAGGTCTAGTCAAATTTTAACGACAGATGCCACTCGTCCAACAAAGCGAAAAGTCTATATAAACATGGGTCCAGAAATGGATAATCATTGCATACGTACTTACAGCGATTATGAAACCGTAGGTCTATGCAATTTACATGATTGGACCCTAAGTTATCTTCGAATGGAAGCATTTCCGAACCCATGTTTAAAGGCTGATGGATTGTTTGCTTTGTTTCGATGCATCTGCGGTTTAAAGTTTGACTAGACCCCTTTCAGGAACACCCTGTATAATGCTTGGGTTTCGTTTCAGGAGTGCTCGTGGTTTTATGCACATGAAGATAGTCAATTTGGAAGGCAAATACATTCTAGGTCAATTCAGTAAACCTTTCAACAACATTCCAGAAATGATCCACCACTATTCAATCAACAAGTTGCCAATCAAGGGTGCTGAACACATGTCTTTACTTTATCCAGTCATAGACCAATTGCTATAGCACCTGCACACCTCATCTCTAGTCGTTCATCTTACATCGTAGGCTTTTTTTTTTGTTATTTGATTCAAAGCCTGATGGGTAACCAAGACTCATTTATGTTGGTATGTGTTGAATTGCTAAATTAGTTAATGAACCAAGTTTATTGTTTTTGTTTTTTGTTCTTTATATTTTTGTTTTTGTGAATTTTGTGGTGCAGGCACGGGTAAAAATTATATTTTTCAAATAGGTACGAACACAAAATTTTTAGTGAAATCTTCCAGTTGATGGAATTAGGTTTTTTTAAATGATCCAATTCCTATTTATAAATGTGCCAATTCATCAGCCAATGCCAAAACCAAAGTTTTTGTTTTCAAGTGTGTCTTCCAATATCATTTGTCAGTATTTTAAAATTGAGTTTGCATGTATTCCATGGTGACGTTTCCGGTTTAACTTTAATTTCATTGGCCAGGAACACTTGGATTTGGCGACAAGTTGCCAGTTCATATAATACAATTTCATTTGAGTGCCGATATTCAAAAAACCCAGTAAGGATCACAATTACGTACTCACGGAGTCCAATTTCTATAGTTTGCCTGTAGTGACAGTTAGTACCTTGCATTTAAAAAACAAAAACAAACAAATAGTCATTTCATACCAGCCCAATAAGTTAGGGGTGTTTTACGAAATTTATTTGACCAATAGTCTTATTAATGAGGTACAGAATTTTTGTTACTTAAATAATTTAAATAAGAAATGTGATAATTATAGAATAATGTTTTTACAAGGATTATTTCCATTAAGAATTGTACTTAACTCTATTTACACTATGTTATTGATACTGGAGTGAAGAGCCTGTCATTCGTTTAGAAATATTTTTCCTGTGGCAGTGAATGCAGTACATAAGTCAAACGTGTCTATATTTCCCTGCGTAAATAATAATAATTGTACATGCCAATTTTTTGTTTCCATTTGTCTCACGAGTAAAAATGGTAAAAATGTGCATCAGTAATAACTAAATAATAAATAAAATAAATTGTCTGTATACTGCACTTCAAATGGATGTGTCTTGTGATAAAATGTTTAAATTCAGTGAAGAAACGACAAAAATGGTTCCATTGATGTGTGGTGTGAACCAAAAAAATCATGGCCGAAATTTGGTACGGCTAAATAACAAGCTATGTATATGCACATTTTACAGAATTTGAAAATTAACAGCACAAAATTTAATACATCTTTTTCTGTACTTCATTCAGCAAAATTGGAGAGTTTATTATAAAATTATGATGATGATGATGATAGCCAATTTCAAGGAAAATCCAAAAGTTTATACATTCAGGTGTATTGCACTTAATTATATCTTTATATAGAAAATTGCTAATGTTGATCTCATTTCATAATTGGTTTATTGTTTTTAGTTACATTTGTTAGTGGAAAAACTGTTTATCTTTGTCATTCTTGGTTGTTTTGATTTTTGGCTAAAATGCTTCTTGTTTCTAGTCAGAAATATTTGTTTTAACTACAATGGTGAACTACAACCTTTTGGAAACTTGTATATATACAAATAATCACTAAAACTCTTTAATTTAGAACTTGGAAAAACTTGTGTCTTTAATTTAGATCAGAGCCATCCAACTTGCTCTTCGTTTTCTTTTATGTTGCGATTGACGTCGAAGTCGATGTTTATAGCATAGCTTACTTGAAGTTTTTGTCACATTTGTTGTCTTATTCTCAGTTTAGAGACTAATATAATTGATTGCAATAAGGGTTATAGTTTGCAACTATAACAGAGAAACATAATGAGTTGTTTTTTTGTTGTTTTTGCAATGTTGGACAGCTCTGATTTAGATGGATCTCAATATTGTTTCAGTGACACTTTATGAACATTTTGAAGTTATTAGTTTTGATGTCAAGTTAGGTTGAAATTGTAAAAACAAGATGGAAGAAAAAAATAAGAAAGTGAGATTATCTAAGTATATCATTAGTAGTGTTTAGTTTTCATTATTAAACATCTCGACTTAAAACTACCGAACGAGACTTTTTCGTAAACTATGTGGTGCAATACTACTTGCTAAAAATTATAGGGTGGGTAACATTGGATGTCATTTTCTTGTGCTTAAACAAAATAATTACTTTTTTTCCTAGTCTTTATATTTGTTCAAATAATTGAACAAATTTATGACTGACCATTGTAACCAAATTTGAAACGAAGTGTTTAAGTTATATTTCTATTTATTGTAATATAAAAACTGTAAAAACAAAAATGTCTGAATTGTATGTAAGGGTATGAAAGGTTATAAGTTGGTGGCATTGTGATTGTTCTTTTTTGTTTATTAAAGTGTTATCCTTTCTTCTTCTTTTCTATTTTTTGAATATGTATCCGTTATCCTGACGTCGTTTAAATTTTGTCTAGATTTTTTTTTTCCAAAATGCATGAAGCAAAATTTGATGTTAGATAGTTAAGGTGAAATAATTGAAATGTTTCATTACAATTTAAATTCTTTCAAAAAGTTGTTAATGAAGTTAGCTTATCACTGTTTATTTTAATAGATTTGTATTTATTTATGTATTCATATAATTTTTTCTCATTTATTCCATTTTATTTAATTGTTTTAGTCGATTTTATTTATTTTATTTTTGATTTATTTATTTTTTTAAAATTTATTTTATTTTTTTTATTTTATATTTTATATGTAATTTTATTTATTTATTTTACATATTTAATTTAATTTATTTTATTTCGTCTGATGGTGTCAGATAGTGCCAAGGATATGGATTAAACGTTCTATTTAATTTATTTACCTATTTATTTATTTACTTATTTATTTATTTATTTCATTTATTTATTTATTTATCTACCTATTTTATTTTATAATTTATTTATTTATTTTATTTTATTTTAGTAATTTATTTTATTTATGGCGTCAATTCAAAGGATATGTACTTAAAAAGCGCATAGGGTGCTACCAATCAGGTGACTTTGCAAGTGTTGAATTTTTAGTGCAGTGTTTAGTTGCTTTTTAAAAATGTTTTTATAAGTGAAGTGAAGGAACCTCATAAGCAGCAGACAGGCATGGCTTTATTGGGAAAAGAATTTACCAAGTATTTGTTTAAAAAATCGCCACAAGTGAGTTTCTCTGCATATTTCAGTTAGTGTTACTTTCACTTTATAATAATTGACTTTTATCAATGGTAATTTAGAAATTCTTAAGAGTTGTCACGAGCGGACAGGTACTGGGAGTTCGACATAAGCCAAAAGAACCGACCGATTATTCGAATTTCCCAAAAAGCTATATCGAAAGGGAAAAAGAAGTGATCGAATGGAAAAATCCTGAAGGCCTTCCTCAGTATCCGAAAAAAGTTATTAAAAACCGTCATTATAATTACACACTTAGCAGACCATGGGAGCAAGAAGCCAAAGATAAGAATCCCAGATCAGATCAATGGGTGGACCCCTTAGTAGAACCTTTCAAAGATTGGACAGTTTTCAGAGGGGATAAGGTAAGTCTATGCTGTTGTAACTAATTCTATAACTTTTGTGTGTATTTACTTAACTTGTGTTATTTATTATATATAAAGTTTCTTCATTTCAATACCCCAGGTCCAGATTCTTGTAGGACAAGATAAGGGAAAACAAGGCATTGTAAATTATATGGTGAAGGAAATGAACTGGGTTATCGTGGAAGGACTCAACTGTGTACGTATAATTAGAATGTAGTGAATTCAGTGCAAATAGCATGTTTTCAAGAGTTTTGTTGAAAACGTGCTAGCAAACTATTTTTTCGAAAACTCAGCTAATTCAGTTGAAATAGCTCATTATGAAAATTTTTGTTCAACTCTTGGCCTAATTTTGTTTTGTTCTGTTACATACGATTATGTGCATTTAGCTATTTTCTGTTTATCATCTTCCATTTAACTCCGTGTTTTCATGTCACGCAGTTTCACAGCATTTTACCAGTTAAAAAGCATTACAAGCAGTTCTATTTATGTACAGCAGATCTTGAAATTCATGAGCCTTTATTTCAAAACTATAGATTTCAAAATAATTACAGTATATGTGATATACATTTTAAATACAAAGATGAAAGAAACATTTGTTGCACCAGGAATCCTTCAATCCTGGTACTGCCAGTTTGGGCAGAGTGTGCAAGAAATTTTTACATTATTGAATTATAATAAAATACAATACTTGGGATCGAGATGCTGCAAGATGTATTAAAAATGCATTCTCTTTCTGAATAACCCTTCATGGTGGGGGTGTTCTTTACAATTACCCCAAAAAATGAAGAGCCAGTGTCGATTTTAAAGTTAGGAAGAAACAACCAAATCATTTCGGGGCAGTTTTTATAGAACATCTTTAAGATGTCATTGAATGAATTTAAAAGAGAAACTCTAGCCCTTAAAAAAGTTATTATAAAAACTATTAAATTATCTAGAAACTTATTTATATTTCTACATTTTATTTCAAGTTAAGTAGCTACGTTGAATGGAAAAAATGTTGTGCATAGTGATGACAACAGCTTATTCTTTAGTCATTTGTTAAGCAAGGTTTTTGATGTTTTTTGTGTTTTTTTAAGGAATATGTTTATGAAGGAGCAACAAGTGATTTTCCAGGAGTTATGAGAAAAGTTGAGAAGCCCCTCACAATAGGTCGTGACATTATGCTTGTTGATCCTACGGACAAGTAATATGCATGTTTTTACTATATATTTTTATTACGACTAACACAATTAATTTTTGCTTTTATATAAGAGAAAAAAATTGTTTACTTTTAGTGCGCCTACGACGGTCGAATGGCGGTTTACAGAAGAAGGAGAAGAAGTTCGGGTTTCAACAAGGACGGGTCGGATTATTCCGATACCTGTAATGGAAGAAGAAACTTATGACTACAAAAAGAAGGAAATATATGTTGGTAGGTTACACATATTTTTATTCCATCAATTTCTTTAGAGACTCGGAGGTGAGTGGGGATTCCGATTCAACAACGTGAACGCCATTTGAAGGGCCTGGAAAGTTGTAGTAGATGAAACAACAAAAATATTGACATCAATGAGAGATGATTTTTTACATTACAAATGGGGATGAGTATACAACTTAGTCTCCCTGTCGCACATTTTTTGGTGTGGCAAGTCGAGGAACCACTGATGTCGGCTTCTTGCCAAACCAGTTTTCAAAATTGTTGAAATTACAACTTAGGCAGTTTGTCAAGAAACCGACGTTAGTAGTTCGCAAATTCCACGACTTGCCACACCAAACATTTCATGTGATAATGGACCTGTAGATGATTGGCAATGAGGTCTATTTTTATGAACCTTTAAATTGGTTTTCATTGTTTGTTTTTATCACTTATTTTTTAAAGAACAACCTAAAGATACTACAACTAAGGATCTAACGGAAATAACATTTACACCAAAGCTGATGACATTCGAGATGGAAATCATGCAACAAATGGGAATTAAGGAAGATCGCATTCCCAACTTGAATACTTACTGGTATTAAAAATGATTTTCATTTCATCATTAAAAAACAAGTTGAATGACGTATTCAGTTTTGGTGCAGGACCTTTTTGTTTATTTAAATACATTGCCCTAATTTTCACACGATTCTTCCGAGTGGTGATATGTAGAAACAAAGAATAATGTGCAAAAAACATTTTATTGCTGTCATTTCAAATATTGTTTTACAAATCATATCAAAATGAAAAAAAAAAAGAGGGGTTTAATAATTTTTAAATAAACTGTATAATTAGATTTTTCCTGTAGGAATGTCCAACCTTCCTTAGAAACATTACTAAACAATCATTCATTCATTTAACATATCAAGTTTCAAATCTACATTGGTCATAAATTCAGCTATTTTAGTAATATGGACGTCGTGGATTATTCTGGATAAAAATAAAAACCATTAATTAATTTGAAATCCGTGTATCGTTGAAAGATTAAAATATCAACAATTCAATTACCAAAGGATTAGGGCGAAATCGATAGGCGAGCATCATTCGTTTTCGATACGCTTCGTATTCATCGTCACCTCTTTGTACATCGTCCGGCCTTCCTTGACCCAAGCCTGCGTTCCCTACTGGCGGCGTTGCCCTAATCAAAATAGTGTTCCAGATGAGAGTTTGAAAAAACCTTACTTGACACTTATCTACGATTCTGATCGTACTTGTTGACAGGTGTAACAATCCCTGTGCCTTCCGATCCTAAACCTTGTCCTTCTTGCCATCCCAATTTTTGCAACATCTGATACCCAATGTTGTCGTCTTTGAGCTTGAATTCTTTGTAGTCGGACAAATCAGGATCACGGCCTTCCTTGAGTGCTTCAAATTTCTCCATGAATCGGGCCAACTCGTCGGGGGGAAGAAAATCTCCAATGTGATGTTTACCTTTTGCCAAATCAGTCAGTGAATCGGCCCATTCTAATATAATGAAAGAATACAATATTTAATTAACAAAAGCAGTCGCCAACAAAAAGATACTTGTGTCAAGCAGCTGTCAGGGTGCCACGTGGACACCAGTTTAAGTCACTAAAAAAAGTACTAAATTTATAATGATAAATCTAGTGGTTTTTTATTTAATTTAATTAACCTAAACTGGTGTCTTACCACTATTTTAGGTTCAACATCACCTCCCATGGCAATGGAGGCTACTTAACACAAGTATCAAAACATCTATTTGTTCCAAATTCTTCACCTCTAGTTTTGTCCATTTCAGCAGCCCGTCGCTTGTGTTCCCAAGTACCTCCGTCGGTATCTTCGTCAGAATCATACTCGTACTTCACTTTGCCTGCTTGTGCCAGCCTTTCGTTTTCCTGTTGCTTCAACAGCATCATCTCGTACAGTAATTTCATCTGGAAAAACCCAGAGACAGCACTTGGAACAAATCATTTCCTAACTACCAACGGTTCTAACCTTGGGACACCTTAATTCTAACCTTCCGCTGTTCATCCAATTGCTTCCATTGATCTGGTGTTAAATCGGTACTTCCATATACTTTAAGAGCATATGCAACTAATCCTGGCTCGCCTGGGATACAAATTCATGATCAAAATAGCCTTTATGTAACACAAAACAAAAATTAACGCATGAGGAAAAATGTTTTACTAACCCTTAGGAATCCCTATGTTATTGAGGTTCAAAGGTGCGATTATTGGCACTGTATCATCTTGCGGACCCCAGCGGCTTTTACGCTTCCTCTTTCTCTCAGCAGCATCTGACAAGAATGTTTGGCTTTCCACGTTAGGTTTCATTCATTTAATAAAAATTACAATACAGGGTGGCCATAAAGTCTTTCCATCATTACAAAACATAATTAAAAAAAAAACTACAATGAACAAAGTGTAGCGAAATGTACTGTGCTGTTGTTTTACTACACGAGTGCAATTGCATAGAAAATGTTCATAACTGTAGTAACAGCAAGTCAACTAAAAGAAAAAAATAAAAACCCAAGTTTTGCAATCAGCGTTAAGAACATGGAAGAAGCAATTGCCATGGTGGTAGACAATTGAAACTCCTTCCCCAATCTGAAACGTAAAAGATTTCGAGTTTATAGACTACTCATCAACACAGCAGAGGTCCTTTGAAAAAGTTCAAGTTCATGCGCAGACAGAGGAACAAAAGTCAGCCGGCAGACACTTGTATTTTAAACTCAGCATGCATGTTTGAATATGCATGTAAACAACCAATAAAAAAACTTTGAGTTTACCTATATTCAGTTACAGTTTGTTCATTCTAACTGTAATAGTTTATTTTCAATTTTTTTTTATAATGACTTAATGGCCAAACTATATAATATATAAACAAAACATCACATTTATTACCTGAGCTGCTAGCGTTAAACATATTTTCTGCATATTTTTCTTTACCCTTTCGAAGTTCTTGTACCCGTTGCATGTAATATTTGTAAACAGTGTTATCGGTATTGGAAAGAAACCTGCAATGCGACAGGAAGTGCTACATGTGTTAATTCCTTTTCACCAAGTTTCGTACAAAAAATATCCACAATTTCAGAGGGAGGGGGGGGGGAGAACCTACCAGCATTTGGGATTGGCCTTGTACATGGCAATTGCTTTTTCTTCATTTCCTGGTTCCTGACTGGCAGCAACCTCGGCCATTTGGTTGACAAGCTCGAGAAGCTCTGGTTCCTCTGGTGGAGAGACTAGAAGCAGCCTATCAGATTTCTGTGTTCAATGGCTATCCGCCATACGACAACGCAAGCTAATAAAGGTGGGGGTAGAAATAAAATAACCGGCACGTCAGAGTAAGAGGAATTCCATTCCCAATGCCAATTGTTTGTCAATTTTTACTGCAACTCTAGTAATTCGTCCCCTTTTCAATCGCAAGATGTTAGCAATTAGTATTGGTGCGGTAGGTTTTTGACAAGTTATCGGTTTAAAACCATTAAGACATCATGATGTTATGCATCCATGGCTCTCTTGAACGACTCATCTAGGGGTGTAATACCGTAAAAAGCAGGTACAATGGGTGCTTGGGGGGAAAAAGTGTCCCTTTATAAAATCAATGGTAAAAATTAAGTGGATTTAAGTTATGTGCTTATTAGCATGTTAGTAAGAAGCTTTAACCTCAGTGTAGGCTTTTATTGTGGCAAAAAATCAACCAATGAATTAACAGCCTCTTTCAGTAAAAAAAACAATTTTATACACCCATGTATTTTCTACCATTGTTTTAAAAAGTGATTTTAAATCAATACAGGGCTGTAACATTGTACAGTGAAAATAATGTGCAACGCAGTACAATGTTGTTTCTTTTTCACCATGTGAATTCACCTCAACCTGCTGAAATGTGTGGGAAAGTAATATTACCTCTCTCTTCATCGTCACCAAAGATGTTGGCAACTGGAACGGAAAGCACTGGTTGAGGCGTTCTGAAAATAAATTTCAAATTATGTTTCACTTTTGAACTCGTCAAGATAACACAGATAGTCATTACAAAACTTACCTAGCTGCCTGCAATTTCATGACTAATCCGGAAGTATTATATGGATTTTGATTAAAAAAGTGAGAATCGGCTACAGCAAGAAAATAAAGATGTTATTCATGCGGTAAGCCTGTCAATCATCAAACCAGAAATTCACCAATTGAGTTACCTATCACATTTTCAGAGCTACTTGTGTTCCAAGTACTACTGCTTGCATTCGCTTGAGTATCTGAGAGGGGTTCGTGTGTCCTTGCCTTCTTGAAACCTAGTCAATATAAGTTGGTTTTTGACATTAGAATTTTATGTGATGGAGATTAATATTTTGAGAGATACTTATTTTTATGTTAAAAGTGTTAAGAATTGCCATGTACTATACTATACTTCAGTTTATGCAAATGATATCTTATTAAGTCAATTTATACTGATATTGATTAAACATTCAATTGGGTGGAATAACGGCGTAACTCAAAAAATGTAGTTTTGAGAAAAAGGACAAAAACTTATGGCGTCAAATTTGAAACTAAAAAAAATATGATTGTCAACTGTGCTGTATATTTATAGAAAGAAAATGAACAGGTTTTGCAAAAAAAAGTCTGACTGGCCTCAAGTTAAAGGCTAATTGAAAAATGCAATTGCGCGCTATTCCAAATATCATGCTAAATTATAAATGCATCTATTGCCATTTTTCCAAAGATCAGTTTTTTTTCTCCATTGTTTTAGAAGGAAAACAAGCAAGTGACATGACCAGGAAGTGAAGCGACAAAAAGAAAGAATTCACAAAAAATTTAGATTTACAATAGTTGCATATTCTTGCTCCAAAAAGTCCGAATGTGTAAATTGTACCCAGTATCTTTATGCTATAGACTGGTCTGAAACGATTCGATATACGCATTTCAAGGAATAACGACGTAAGTGGATTTACGCCATTTTCCCACCAAACTCCTCAATTGCTTATGTTGGCATCTATCATACCAGTAGCAAGTTTTGTATAAACTACGAGACTAACTTAAGCTTACTGGTCTACCAAATTCAGTTATGGCCCCTATGGGAATAATTAAATATCCTTAATTTGCAGTTTTATTGAAACCCACCAATGACTTTGAAACTGAGCATGTCAAAGTCAAATAGGTCATTCAACTTTTAAAAAAAAAATTCTGTGGTACTGCACAGCATACTCGTCAGCAAAGATTTAATTTTTGTAGTATCTCATCCATATAAGATAAATCACAACAATATAATCACCTGAACCTTTGGCACCTTGCATCTTTTTAAATTGTTCCAAGAAGCTGCCGTCATTTGAAAATTTGTTGATCTTCGCACCATCGGATGCCGAATCACTATCCCTGCAAACAAGCCCAGCAGCATTATTTCTATTTCTAGCTCAAAATATTTGTTTGAATTGTCGATAACTGTACGTACGAATCTGATGTATGGACGTCCGCAGTGACCGGCTGCTGCAGTAGTTGCTGTTGCTGTTGTTGTTGCTGCTGCTGCTGTTGGCTGCTTTTAATAGCGTCTTTATTTTTGCTCAATTTCTTAAGCAATTCTTCGTTTTCTTTTCTTTTTTTCTCCAATAGTTTCTGTTCAATCTCCCGTTTCTTAAGTTCAATAAGCTGTTCTTGTTTCGACATTTGGTTAAACCGTTCATTTCTGGAAGATTTGTTCGACGACGGAACCAATTTTTGAATCCCTTGGTACGCCATTTCTAAATTCTGCTGATCGACCGCTTTCAGCCGTTCACTTTGAATGCTTTTAGCGATAAAACCGTTTAAAGACAATCGATAACACGATAAAGTCCATGCACGTTACAAGGATTATCGACTGTGTTTGGACGGTTTTCGCGCACAAGCATCCATAGTGAACGCTGCCTTCATTTTGTTTATACCCGTATGTGCTCATACCTCTGCCAGTGACGTCATTTTTTTTATCATTCATTTCATGAAAAAAATATTAAGTTTTTCTAATCTTAATTTAGAAATTTATGACAACAGACGATTTTAAATTAATGTACTTGTTATTTTGTTAAAACAAAAAATGTTTTTTTGTTTGTTTATGACACTTGGGTGTGCTGGATAACCTGAAATCGAATACATCAACATCCTAAAAGTAAACATTGAAGCCAAGTCACTTCCGGCCACGATTTATACATTGCAAGGAATCAAAACTTCGCATTGTAAGTAACTTTTGTGTTTCTTTTATTATTGGAAATAATGTATGACAAAGTTTACCAACCTGAAATTTTTATTATAAAGAGGATCTGAAACTTCCAGGATAAGTTCATTTTAGAGCAATATGTCAATAATAACAACTCTTGTCAGTACATCATTTATATACAAATGCTGAAGTGTAATAATGATAACAGATGATGAACTGAAAAGTTCTTGGGTCAATGTTAACTGTCCTTAAAAAATGTGTTTATTAATGTTATGAAAGTAAACTGTGTTTCATTTCAGTTGCAATGAGTTGGTAGTAACTTGTTGCTACGAAAAATATGTTGTCTTATAATAGTATTTATTTTCGCTGTTCTAAATAGAAAAATGATGAAAGAAGTGACATGCGACGATGGCAATGGCGAATCTACTTTTGAGTTTGTCGAAGGTAAAATAGAAGGACTGAACTTAGACGACGACACCGTTAGGACCAGCGGCGCGCCACCTGTGGTCACTACTGCCTTTAACGTTGCTGCCGTTACGGGTGATTTGAGTTTTACTTTAGTCAAGAAAATGTGTCGTAAAACGGAAACATGAATCGTAATGTCATTAACAGGTGTTGAAATAACCACATCTATGGACACCAGTCAACAACCCTTGCTACAACAACAACAACCACCATTACCACCCCCACATGCATCGACCAACACGACATCCTTGTTTTCAAGTCCCCTCTCATCTACAATTCCACTAGCAACCCCTGGCCCACCCCCCACTCGTCTTGATCAAGCTCTCCCCGTCGTTTCATCCCATTTCTCTACTCCTGGCCAACCGTCCGCACCACCTCTCACCGGTGGTTACTATGGAAATGTACCATTTAGCAATCCATCACACCAAATGCAGTACAGGGCACAAGCGCCTACGTAAGTTATCAAGTTGCAGATTTTTTGTCGTTATTTCTCGAGCAATGCAGTTGTATTTCACGTTTGGTCTTTTTTTTTCATCAGAACATCTCCAGTTGTTCAGAATCAGCCGGTGACAATGTACGCAGTCCCACCTCCTGATCCATCCACGGCCATTGAGTTTCCGTTGATGGAAGATAACCAACACGCATATTCACCATCCTCGCCCACTGGCTCATTGGAAAATAAAAGTGGACTGCTAGGATGGATTAAAGGCACAGTGTCTGGTAGCGATTTTTTAACAAAAGTTGCCGAAAAAGCAAAGGTGAGACAACTTTTTTTAACATAAGGTTTCCGAAAAGTTAGCACTTCCGTTTGTTTTTATTATAACTTTATTTTTTATTTATTTTTTTCACATTAATAAAAATCAACTCAAAATATTCTTATTATCCACTTTTTATTACCTTTGCTAGATTTTGATAAAAAAAATAAATAAATATATAAAATAGGGTGACATTCAGAGTTTTTAAAAAAAGGACGGCAATAGTGATAAATTTTAACAACAAAAGCTTACCAACCTTTGCCCTCCATTTTTTGAAGTCACAAAAAAATTTGAATAAGTTTAATTTGTTTTGTTTCATTTTGTAAAAGTACACTAAAGTTAATAAGTGAGTAATAAAAATTTTTAGTTGTTTTTTTTTATTATGTGAAAGAAAATGAAAAAATAAATAAAATAAATAAAAAAGTTGCAATCAAAACCAATGATGATGATTTTTGGAACACTTTGTACATTTCACCAAGACAGAAAATTATTGTCAGGTTAAAGAGGTTCAAACAACTATTTGAATTGAATTTGCTATGTTTTGCAGAACATAGCAAACGTGCTTTTCGCACCGAGAGCAGCACAATTTGAACAAAAATTTCAAAACAAACTATGTAAACTGAATTCGCTATGTTTTGCAGAATATAAGAAATTTCCTGTATTATCGCATTAAAATGTATTCTGGTTTGTTTGTTTTTATTCCTAAGAATTCTATGGATTCGGTAATTACCACACTAGACCCACAGATGAAGCAATATATTTGTAAGTAGTGTTTTGAGGTTTCATTCACATGTCGTCTTGGTTACTGAAAGTGAATCATTTAGTGAAGTTGATGCTGCCAATCAACCGCTGATTTTGAATTTAGATTCAGGAGGTGATATCGATGTCATTGTGGCCTCCGAAGAGGAAGCCAACATCGTCGGTGTGCGAGAGGCATTCCAAACCGTTTTCGGGCGTGCCTCTGTAAATGGCATCGCGTCTCAAATGAATCTTGCCGTGCAACCTGTTGGTTTTGCAGCTGGCTTGCAAGCTGCGGATCAACGGGTAGAATATTTGCGACGAAGTGGTTACGTCAACGAACAGCATCCTGTTCTGTCGATCAACAATGTACTGGTGGAGCTCACTCCCGAACGGTAAGTTTGATGCGATGATCAAACTCGTAATCATGTTTTAGTTTTGTGAGTTGATTTTTGTTTTTGCAGGTGGTACAGCATGGAGTGCTTGCTGCTTCGTGATATCGCACGAAACTTAGTTCTTCACTCGTACACTCTACCTCTTCCTGTTCCTACTCAGGCTGTCATTCAAGCGCAGGAGGAAACGCCACCCGATTATCCTTTGCAGTGGTCAGGGTTGGCCGTTCCCATAGGAAAGGTAGTGGCCAACATTTTCCAGGTGGCACAAGCTAATTGGCGAGAAACTCTATCCACCACCTCTAGCAAGGACTTGATATTTCAAGCTGCGAAAGTGTTGGCAATGCAGTACAAACGTGCTTTGTATAACCAATTATAAAAATTTGAAAGAAATAACGTGTAAAGCAATGGTAAGATGTTAACTTTGGTTGTTTTGTTTTATATCTGACTGATCCTTGGGGAGTGAAATTCTCAAACTATTAATTTGTAGCACTTTGTAGGTGTTTACAATTCATAATGCACTATTGGTACATTGCGATGGCAAATTTATAACAGATCTACAGAGGTAAATATGAGCTGCTGGATCATTGTATATGACAGGGATTACGAAATTGTGTAAAAAAAAAGGATGTAGTGATCGTTTGAAATTATTTATTACTCAGTGTAATAATTGTATTTTTAGTATATAATGTAATATAAATAATGTAAACAACTTGTAAACCCACAAGCTGTTGGGGTTAGAATGTTTACTTAGTAAGTTGGTTTCTGTTTCACCCTTGTTTTGGGAAATGATTTTTGTTCAAATGACATGGTTTTTGTAGGATTTATATTAGTTTCGCTGGCGAGATGTCGCAAGTCGCAAGTGGAAACATAGGGTGACATCTGGTGACGAATACCAATTTCCATATATTTTTTTGTATCAGTTGTGAGTGAGACATCTGGTGACAATATAAATCCTAGTGTTAAAAACCAGTTTTTGATGTACTTGTTTTTAAATTTTGATTGCAGTTTCAATGATTCAAAAAACCTTTTAAAAGTATTCTGATTGGTTCACTTCTAGATGACATTTTAACTGACGAATACTATACTTTTGTTAATTGAAATTGCTTAAGATACTAAAGGGCAGTTATTTCTATCTTGGGCGATTTGCATATTTGATTAACAATGCTTTTTCTTGGTCTTGGACCGACTTAATTTATTTATGCGTGGTTTAGGCTAATTAATTCATTTATAAACGGTGTCATCGATGTTTTGACATTAACCGTGATTTTTAACGTCGTAGTGGTTTAGGTATCACTTTCCCTTCCCATCGTTCCCAAAAAAATGCACATGCCAGCAGGCCAAAAAAAAATTACATATTGAGTTACCCAAGGTAATCATAATTTAAAGAAGAGAGAAGCATAATGTAATGCTGACACAAAAGTTTTCAAGTATTTTTTATGTATATACCTGTTACCAGTGCTAAAAATATAAAACTGATTTTGTAAATGTGGTGGTGTAATTTTATATACAATCTCAATTCAGTTCACTTTGTGAACATCAAAGGCAAGTTGCATGCAAGTTGTGCACAGCTGTGATGTCAGCTTCTTGCCTAACCAGTTTTCTTTGGTTGGACAAGAAGCTGAAAGTGGTTCACCAATTCCATAGCTTGCCACACCAAAAATTGCTTGTGACTTACTATTTGACTCGTAAGCAATTTGGAAATACAAATCTCCAATTTGTGACTTGTAAAATCTGACCAAACTATTTATTTCTATAAAAGGTGGGTACAGGCAAAAAAAAAAAAGATAACGATAAATTGAGCAATGAAAGAAAATTGGTGAAGCATAATTTTCTATTGCAAGTTTCACCAACTAACTTACATACCAGAAAGAGGACCACATTTAAATTACTATTAGCCAATAAAAACTTATTATTTTCTTAAACTGTCCATAATTGGCAAAGTTTTACATTAAAATGTAAACCATATTTTTTTTTGGGACAGATGAAGTACATTGTTTTTAACTGCCTTTGATTCTATAGCATACTACAGTGAGAAAGTTCCCACTAAAAAAACCCAAAACATTCCTATAGTAGTTAACAATAACCAATTATGTGTTATTGGCAATGTATAGAATCGAGGCATTCTATAGAATGGCTATCCTCTTTAGGAAAAGTATGAAATATCATCTTCTGTACAACTATTATATGCCTAAACCTCATCTTCTGTACAACTATTATATGCCTAAACCTATCTTAAATTCTTGCTTAATGTAACTGTTCCAGTGTTAATTTCATACTTTGCCAACAGAGACTAGGCATTCTGTAGAACGCTTGGATTCTATACATTTGCTAGTAACATAAATATGAAATCTTTACATTTTAAAGAATAAGATGATAGACTTTTATGCAGAATTCACAACTGTTGAAGATGACAAATTTATTTGAATGTATGGAAAAAATAATGTAATACAAATGTACTTTAAAATTACAAATTGAAGATTATAACCAACATATTTGTTTGAATTGGGGATGTTAAAACTTAAAAATACCGGTAATTACTTGTGATGTTTTTTGTTTTTTTTTACATTTTACTGTTTGGGGCAGACATATGTTTACATATTGAAGTATTCACTATTTAAGATACATATTATCAATTTCTTTTGTAATTGTAGCTTCCATGCTGGCCTAAGAAAAGGTGTAAAATACATCATTAGCATTACAACATAAACTAAAAGAAAACTATTATCAAGATATATTTACCAGCTCAGCTCGTAGTTGTTCTAGTTTGGCCTTTGTGATTTCTACATCCTAAAATGTTCCATTCAATAACTAATTATCTGCAATCTTACTACTGTAAATGAATTTATATAGTATTTTTGATGATGTAAATTACTTACAGGTGGTAATGAAAAGTAGCCATTGAGTCGTGTTTGCAGTGAATCCAACTTCTTCTTCAGGTCGATCAGTGCCTGTGAATACCACACAATGGCAGTTTAGCACATTTATTTGACAATTTTCAATGTTATTTTTGTAGACTTTTGTAAATGAACATTCACCTCGTTTTCTTTTACGATGGTGCTGTGATACAGACCAGGTGTTATTCCAGATTTCTTCAAAACTGTCTTTACAGAGAAAAGAAAATATCAAGCTGAAATATGTTTTTTTGATTTTTATGAATTGAATTGGTATTGTACTGGGTGTTTCATAATTTATCACCTCATTTGTTTTTATCAAATTTCATTTAAAATTTGTTTTCATTTTCTTTCACATTATTAAAAAGCACAACTCAAAAAATATTTATTACCCACTTTTTTTATATTAATTTTGGTGTATTTTTTTCACCAAAAAAAAAACAAGCAAAATTTGGTTCAATCTTCATTTTTAATTCAACACATTTTTGGTTCTTGTAAATTAAACTCCAATAATGAACCAATCTTTGCCCTTTTCAAATGTGTAAAGTTAAAGGTTGAACCAAATTTCGCTTATTTTTTCTTTCTAAAAATGCACAAAAACTGATAAAAATTTAGCAATAAAATTTTTCGAGTTTAATAATGTGAAAGAAATGAAAAATAAAGTTATAAAAACAAATGGAGGGATGAATTATGGAACACCCAACGTTTCTGTTGCTTAGTTGAGTTACTTTTAGGTTATCTAACTCCTTATTGTAAGTGTTGATTTTGCTGGCCCTGAAGTCACCTTTCGACGTCTTCTTCTTGACTTCATTTTGCAGCGCAGCAAGATGTTTCTTCGACAAGTCAAACACACTAAAAAATATTACAGATACGCTGTTGAAATATTACGTTGTTATTATTGATGGTATTATAAAACCAAAGTTACGTTTCTAGATTGCTCTTCATAGATAAGGCATCCTTCAATTGAAGGCGTAATTTTGTGATCATATTCTCTTCAGAAGCCTGAAGCATTTTCAGTCTCGAAATCTCATCCTGGAGATGCATGACGCTACATAGAAAGCTGTACACGAGTCAACATTAGAACCGTCATATGATTCGCTTTGTGTGTTTCAACCCTCTGCAGCTTACTCGGTTTCTTCTGGTGCATTCAAGTCCATAGTCGATGAAGAGAACACGAGCACTTGCAAAAGTGCTTGCGCATCTTGAGCCGAATCTGATGGAGTAATTTGCAAGCCTTGAAGAATCTGTTGACATTTCTTTCCTGAAAATTAAAAGAAAAATGTCGCCTATCATTTTTTTTTTACATCACAATATTTAAGCAATTTGCAAAAGTATGGCATATTTATGAACCTTTCAATTCGTATTGTTTCGTTAGCAGTTTCATTTCACCGACGACTGATCTGATGTCGACCTCTCGCTGCTTATTACTTATCATTAGGTCACTGAGTAAGGAGATGGTTTCTTGATTGTTTTCGAAATCGGGCAGTGACTCAGTTCCAAAGATTTCCGTCAACCATTCTTGAACCTTGAAGAGATTGAAATCGCTTGTAAACCTCTATCGGTTATTTCCCTGAATCCGTCGTTCAATATCCATGGTTCCTGAATTTTTACTGCTTCTAGCGTTTTCTAGTATCCATCTTATAGGTGTCTCAATGAAAATGATGATTCGAGGTTTTACTGTATTATCATCAGTATTAGGGTGGGCCAAACAAAAGTCACTTGGCCCACTCTGATAACTGATTGCCAAGCTCATTGGGAATCCATTCTTTAGTAAACATGTTCATAACATCATTCAACAATATCTAACATAACATTAATCGGTAACAGATGTTTGGCTGGTTAGCGATGCACTCTGGTGCTTACATCCCTAGCTACAATATATCAGATAAGTGTAGTTAACATTACGTTAGGGACTGGCACACCCTGTACGGTATGTTGAACTATATACTACGAAGGTGGCAAAGTGCTCATGTTTTTTCGAGATTCGGTTGACGAGTGTCATGCCGAAAAACCGGGACAAATACAACATAAGCATAGTTGAAAACCGCCGTATTAGCGGAACAACGTGAAGCGGGTTTCTACTGTACATATTCAAGCAACTGATGTGTCTTGCCTTAGGTTTATTCAACAAACCATTTATCGTTAACCGAACCATAATAAAATTACAGTAAAATAGTTTAGTTACCTCCCAGTAATTTAGATGTGAAGTCATATTTCTCGAGTTTTAGTTGAATGCCATGGTAGTGAATGTGATGATGGGTTGATGTTTAAAATTAAAAGAGCGATGAATTCATTTAAAATACGCGCGTAAAAGAATTTTGTTGAGAGTTAAAACTGCACTGTGTGTTGAGCAATAACATGCGTCGTTATTAGCTAACTTTTAAAATTCTAATAAAACATCGCTTCTGATTGGTTAATTAACACAATACGAATACAGTGACGTTTGCAACTTATTAAAAATACTATCGATATTTTTAAAACTTGTTGACAGAATTTGACAACAGGGTACGCTAAGCAACAGCAACTATAGTAAAGCCGCGTTCACTTTGGACACTTCTAGTGCTTTTTGCGCAAAACCGTCCAAACACAGTCGATAACGTGTATAGAGTCTACGTAAGTTACAAGAGTTATAGAGTGTCTTTGGATGGTTTTCGTGCTAAAAGTGCTAACAGTCAACAGTGTCCAAATTGAACGCTGTAGTGTAATTGCATCCAAAAGCACATGGAATCCTCCACGACTGTGAGATTTTTACCCATTTAAATGATTATTTTAAGGATTTTTAAAAGGTGAAACATTCAACTTGACTTATAAAAGAACACCTTGTTTGTTTAATTAAGTTGTAAATATACACGTTGCTTGTTTGTGTTTCATAAAGATTGGATTATCAAGTTGCTGATTGATATTGCTGAAACCCATCATGAAGAACATTGAATTGATATCGTCTTCTTGCTACAATGTACTTTCACCAGGAGTAGAATTTGGTTGTATCGATACTTTAAAAGAAGAAATATATTTCATAAAAGAAAAAGTTGAAGTGATAAAGTTGAATTGTAAAACACATGAGGTGAGCAGATTGTGTTGTGTGACGTATGGTGGTATAACTTTAAAATGTAAATACTGACGTTTCATCTTGTAATTCTAGGTTATCTATTTAGATTATTCAGTGACAGTATTGGCTAAATGAGTGGGGTTGTTGTTATTGTTAATCAACTTAGATCAGTGGGCATAGACACTAGTTTAGGTTAGTTTAAAACACGTTTAATTTACGATTGTTTATGGTCACTGGTTCATAAACAACAACAACAACCCCATTTTTTTAGCAAGACCACCATTGAACGACCTAAACTCTTAGCTAATCCATTTCTACAGACTCGATTCAGTCTATCACTAATGTAACATGTTTTTTAAAGCTTTTTTCAGCGTGAAGTTGGTAGTCGATGTTGCATAAGATGAATTGACATGTGAAATTTATTAACACTTGAATGCCTTTCTATTTACTTTCAGGTGACAACATGCTTGGATTTGCGTGATAAAGGAGTCTGGTTAAGGGATGGTGTTTCTCGTCGTATACTGTCGTTATTCTGCTTTACCGAACAAGATTCGTTGTGTGTGATTATTGATGGTGGTGAAGTATGGCTCTTCGATTATACAGACAACGAGGTAAACCATTATACTAGTTTTCAGTGTTTATTGGTGGGACATTTTAGTCACCTGGTGTGAATTGTTGTATAGATTGAAGATGTTGGCTATTTTGAAGATGGACTAATCGATGCTTCTTGGAGCCCAGATGGAAATAGTCTTGTTTTAATCACAGGTATAATACAGTACGATTTGAATTGTTATCACATGCATTTAACAAAATTGATTAATTATAAAATTAATAAAATAAATGACAAATCTAGGAGACAAAAAAGTAATTTTAATGAATCGTGAGTTTGAAATCCAAAAAGAATTCCGTCCGTATTTGGCATCTGACGTTGAAGGTTAGTATGGAAATTATTGTTTAACATGATGGTGAAAATTTGATGTGCAGGATTGTTCATGTAGCAAGTTCTTAAAAATATTTTGTTTCCATAGAAAAAGCTATCTCTGTGGGTTGGGGTAAAAAAGAAACCCAGTTTCATGGTTCCGAAGGCAAGGAAGCTGCCTTGAAAAAAGATGAAAAGGTATTGAATTTGTTTTATATAGAAGTTTCCATCTGTTATTTATACAAACTTACAACTGTTTTGAAATTGGCAGAAATACGAGAAGGGGATGAATTGGCATTGCAATTACAACGAAGCTATGCGAATATGCTGGCAATCGGATGGCCAAATGTTTGCGATCAGTTGCTTAAGCGTGGATTGCTTAAATCATTTTCGTGAATGTAAAGGCTTAGTATTGACTGTTTATTTTTTAACATACTGTTTGTCTCACAATTCATCACCTCATTTGTGTTTTTTTAAACTTAATTTTTAAATTTTTTATTTTCATTTTCTTGCCAACATTTTTCATTGCCTACTTTTTATTAATTTCGTAATGAGGAAATTTCCCGGTCATTTTTTGACGGGCTACTTACTAGTTTAAAAAAGAAGCAGGAAATAAGCAAAATTTGGTTTCTTTATTTTTATCTACATGTGTTTTTGGTTTTTGTAAACTAGATTTTAATAATGAACATTTATCAACTTTTTGCCTTTATTTTTTACAAAACACTTTAATCTAAAAATAAAGGTTGAATGAAATCACTGAAAAGTGGGGTAATAAAAAATATTGAGTTACTTTTTTAACAAAGAGAATTAAAAATAAAAACAAATGATGTCGTGAATTATGGGACCCTGCACGTTGACACAATGAATGATGTGAACTTTGTTATTGGTGACTTTTAGTTCGTCAGGTGAGGATATATTCATGCGATGGAATTTTGAAAGCTGTTAGCGAACAACTGAATGGTTTGGAAATGGCGATCGACTGGAAGCCCTCCGGTGGCTTAATAGCGACTGTTCAGAGGACTCCAAACAAATACCAAGTGATCTTTCTCGAGAGAAATGGCTTACAACACGGAGAGATTGTGCTGCCTTACAAGCAAGATGCCGTAGTGGTAATGTATATAATAAATATTAACTAAATTTAGGAGTTGGTGAAAAAAAATGGCATAAAGACACTTGCGTTGTTGTTTCTTAAAATGCATAAGTTGAGTCGTTTTAGACCATTTCATAGTATAAAAAACATTGGTTTGCGTATAATTTGCACTTGAGGACTTTTTGGAGCAAAGGATGAAACGCTACTATTGTAACTCTTTAATCACTTCATTGTGTCACTCACACAGCAATGGAAAAGATACTGATATCTGGAAAAATAGCGTAAATGCATTTATAAATCAAGATCTTTGGAATGATGGTGTAATTGCATTTTTAAATCAGCCTGTCAACTAAAGTTAAGGGTTTTTTTTTTGCAAAATTTGTTTATTTTCTCTATATAAATATACAGTTGACAGGAATTTTTTGTAATCTTAAATTTGAAAGTGCTAGAAGTTTTTGCCATCCAACTCTTCAATTAGAATCTAATTATTTAAAAAAAAGGAATTTTGTTGACTTTTTGTGACGTTAGCTTCTCAGCAACTAGTTTTCGTTGGTTGGGCAGGTCACAGTTGTCCACAAATTGCTCGAATTGCCAAACCGAAAATTGCATTGTTAAAAGGCATAAAAATCTTTGTAGGTTGAGCAGTTGCTGTGGAATCCCGATTCCAGTCTTTTAGCTATGAGAATCGAGAATATTTCCAAAAAGCATCGAAAGAGCAAAGAAGAAGAAGAAGAAGAAGAACCAGAAGAGGTTTCAGAAAGTAAATTATAATTCTTTTAAGTCCACTAATCATTTATCTGCTACAAAATTTAAGCCAAAGTATATTACAAATTTTCTTTTCTAATATACCATAGTTCTGATATGGAGTCGTAGTAATTACCACTGGTACCTCAAACAAACGCTGAAACTCGGTAAACCCGACAAAATTGTTCACTGCGTCTGGCATCCCGAGAAGCCGAAGACTCTGCTGTATTTGACGTCGTCTGGGTATTGTAGAGAATGTAATTGGGAATGGACAATTCATCGAAGTATTGGCTTCACTGCAACAAATAAATCCAACATAGCAGTTATTAATGGAGGTGATATTGATCAAAATAGTCAATATTCTATATATTTATTTTATAGTTTGTCGCAATTTTAGGGACTTCATCTAATTTCTTGTTTCTTCCCCCTCAGATACACTCCTTGTAACTCCATTTCGTGATTTTATTATTCCGCCACCGGAGGCGTTTTACACATGCAAACTACCTAGTTTTGTGAATGCTGTTGTATTTCCATCGTATTTTGAAGTTGGCAAGCTCGCTGCTGTGTTAGCAGATAATCGAATAGCAATCCTCTCACTCGATAAAGGTTAGAATGTATTATAAACTTAATTTTATTTTTATTATTCAATGCAAATTGTTTTTTTAATAGAGATTTGGTTCTATTCTTTTTCCAAAAAATATTGTAGGTAAAATGGTCATCTCGCAGATTTTGAGGTAAAACTTATTTAAATACATTGAGTTTTATAAATCGTTTGATGTTGAAATTATTATTGTCCAATTGTGTTATTTTTAATGTTATTGTTGTATTAATAACTTAACACACTACACAACAGCGATCACTTTGTATGCTTTTAGCATGAAAACTGTTCAAAGACAGCCAAATAATATGTATGGGGTCTATGTAAATGACCGAAAGAAAAGAGTTGTAGACTGTGTTTGGATGGATTTTGCGCTAAAGGCTTACAAAGTGAAAACGGTCACGATATTCTGGAAAGGTCGGGCTAAAATTAACCACAGACGCTAAGCTCCAAAATAAATTCAAGTAACCCATATAGCATATACACATGAGTTCGGAAATGCTTCCCTTCCGAGATAACATAGGGTGAAGTCATTTAAATGCATAAGCCTGTTGTGTTATAATCACTATAGGCATGCAAATGAGTGCATTCCTGGACTCATGTTTATATGGATTTTTTGCTTTGGTTTGGTGTCTGGTTAACATTTGACTAGACCTTTCAGGAACACCCTGTATAAAGTCTTTGGTGAAGTTTTGCAATATTAACAAGTAGTTGCATCATTTATCTAATGATTTGCTTTGTTTTTGTATCAAATAGCTTGGCATGGGATGATTCAGTTGAACATTGCCATGGACATTTTCTTCATCATTGGTCATGGATGCGACCAGACCTCATGACAGCGATTTATTCGAAGACTGGTAATTCGCTCTTCAGTGGGATATGCATTGATCAAGAAACGGCTGTTGTCAAGTATGATTTCTCATCCGAATATTTGTACAGCCATTGTTCCGAAATACCGTTGTTGGTTCAATTTTGTAATTGTGCGTGTTAATCTTCAGAATAGAGACATTGAAATGCATATCGCAGGTCATAGGTACCTGCGTCACATCTTCCGGTAAAGATCTGATTCATCTGCGCTCTGATGGAAGCTTAGTGTTGTATTCACAAGGTAAATCGACAGTTTGCGGAAAGGTTTGTTTAACATGGTCAGTTTGATTGAATATTGTTTTTTTTCTTGTCATTTTGAAGTGCTGTCAGAATTGGAACAGCCTGAAAACTGCATTATGGGATTTTCTTCACATAAAATAAATAATGTTCAGTTTCCACATCAATGTCAATACATTAGTGCTTGTCATGTCTCGGGACAGGTAACTATTGTTTTTTCAAATGACATGTCACTAGGCTAAAATAAGTGTTTAAAAATGTTATTTTGAATTAACAAACATGATATTTTGTTTTAGCATTTGATATTTGGTCTTACCAAGCATTATCAACTCTTTTGTGGGAACATGGAGGTGAGTTTGTATGCTTTGTTTACAATTCTGAATTTGTTTTTCCATTACTGGGGTGCACTGGTTAACATTATGTATTACTATTTCTCGGAACGTATCTTGTATACTGCGTTCATGAAATTTTAACCTTGTGCATCAAATCAAAGTTTTTGCTTGTTTTGTGTAGCATCTGATTAAAATTTGATTAGTCCTTTCCAGGAACACTGTATAATAATAATAATAATTATAATTTTCATTTTTAGTTAATGAAAAATTGTTCATCATTTGCATTACACGATAAATTTTTGGTGGCGACTACTCTTGATCATAAATTGCATTGCATTCCATTGGTTTCTTGCAAAGAAATGGGTAAGAAAATGTTATACTAAATTTCTCGCTGGAGCAATCTCAACGGATAGGTTTCAAATTATTCGTCACCTTGGTTTTTCACAGTTTTGCAGAAGAGCACAGCACTAATGGAAAAAACTGACAATGTTCGTAAAATTGAAAGAGGATCCATTATTTTGGCGTGTGTTCCGGAGGACACCAAAGTCATTTTGCAGATGCCAAGGGGTAATCTGGAATGCATTCATCCGAGGCCATTGATTGTTACGATGTTAGCCGATTATCTTGACAAGTAAGACCAGAAATTTTTGCTTCAGCTGTGACAAGAATAATTTGAGCTAATAATAACTAGATAACTTGGCTACATTTTTTAGATTATTGTTTTATGATGCATTTGCTTTGATGAGACGACATCGTGTTAATTTGAATCTCTTGTTTGACCACAATCCCCAGGTATGTAAAATTGTGTACACACTCATAAAGAGGTATGAGTGTGTATGATATTTTTTTTCAATGAAATTATTTTCTTCTATTTAACAGGCATTCTTGACTCACATTGATAAATTCATCACTGATGTGGACAACGTAAATTGGCTAAATGTCTTTTTGTCCGATTTGAGGTAAGATAATTACTGTAAAGATATTTGTTAGCTGGGTGCTAAATTTTCCTAATTTTGGTGAGGTCCCCCTTAATCATGAAAATTGTGAAATAAAATCACAAAGGATTTCGTTTGCCTCCGAAGTGGGTGCAATCGGAAACCACCAAATTTTCAGCTTGTGAAATCAATCGATCCATCGTTGTCACGAAAATTAGGGCTTGCTAACAAAAAAGCCTTTACACAGTATTTGTGCATGTTAAGTGAGCACAATGGAGGATCATTATAATAAAATTTCCAATGGACAAGCATTAGCAGTTTTTATACACTTAATATGAGTTTCACTGGTGCATACATTGTCTGAATTGAAACAAAGCGCGACATAGGGTGACTTACCCATTTCAAAATTTTTATATTAGTTTC
This sequence comes from Cryptops parisi, assembly GCA_034695005.1. Lineage (NCBI taxonomy): Eukaryota > Metazoa > Arthropoda > Chilopoda > Scolopendromorpha > Cryptopidae > Cryptops > Cryptops parisi. The sequence goes on along the minus strand of JAQIWH010000301.1, from coordinate 6,835 downwards.
GGTTGTGAGTGAGAGGGTGACAAATATCATTTTAAAAATATGCAAAATAAAAGTAATACATTTTTACACACTGATAATATATATACACACTGCCTAATATACAAAGTGGTCTAAAAGTCTGTTTACGGCCAATTATCTCAGGAAATAATGATTATAATAATGCAACTTTTTTTTTTTTACAGTGATGACAATGTAGTTGCGACATTGTATGCACAAATATACAATGTAGTGAAATCTCAACAAATTACAGTGACGTTTCCTAATAAAGTGAATGTCATTTGTGAGAAAATGAGACAGGCTTTGGAGAAAAAGGATAGCAAAAAGTAGGTGTTTTAATTTTATAGTCACGTAAAATTTCCGTATAATGCACATTATGTTTATTTCAATGTATTCTTTTTGTTAGGTTTTTGATGGTAATTTTGTCGACTTATGCGCTGATGAAACCCCCGGCTCTGGAAGATGCGCTAAATGTAATAAATGGATTAAAGGGTAAGTTTCAAGAAAGCGACGTGCTATTAAAATTGTAATAGCTTCCGTTATGAGATTGGTAAATTTTTTGTACGATATGTTTTTTTATTACGAAAGGTACAGAAAATGGCGAAAATATGATTGAGTCAGCGCTAACGTTCATGACGTATCTGATCGATGTCAATGACCTGTTCAACATTGCCATTGGAACGTATGATTTTGATCTTGTAATTATGGTTGCTCAGAAGACACAAAAGGTAAATAAGGCTTATTACGATCCTATATTTTTAATAAAACATGTTGTAATGCAATTATTTATGTATTAAAGGACCCAAAAGAGTACCTTTCATTTTTGAATGAGCTGAAAAATTTAGAAGAGTATTACAAGCGATTTAAAATTGATTGTCACTTGAAGCGATCAACCAAAGCTTTGGAAAACATCGTGAAAGCCGGTAAGCAGCTATTTCAAGTTTTGGGTGGGTTAAAAAATATTAAATAATTTATGTCTCATAACTCATAATTCCATTTGTTTTTTATCATAACGTTTTAGTTTTATTTTTTAAATTATTTTTCACATTATTAAAAAGCAACTCGAAGAATACCTACTTCACTTACTGTATTACCTACTTTTTATTAATTTTGGTATATTTTTACAAAACAAGCAAGTGAAATTTGGTTAAACCTTTAGTTTTAACTTTAAAGGTTTGAAAGAAAAAGGTGAGGGCAAAGGTTACCTAGATATCATTGTTAAAATGTTATTTTATAGAAACCAAGAGCTACTTGAACACTACTTTAACTACTTGTGTAGTTAAAAATAAAGGTTGAATCGAATTTTGTTTGTTTTTTGTAAAATTACACCACACTTGATAAAACTGAGCAATAAACGATCTTGTGAGTTAGTTTTTAATAATTCGAAAGAAAATGAGAAAAAATATAAAAAGTTATAATTAAAACAGATGGGGGGGTGATGAATTATGGGATACCCAGTATATCGCATAATGTTTTTGTCGATTTTGTTCATTTTTAGGCGATGCCCACTTTGACGAGTGTTTGGCTCATATTAAGAGCTTTTGTCTGTACCGAAACGCTCTTTCGTTTTATCCAACCGATTCAACTCAGTACAAGGTGAGTCATGTACAGTTGCTTTTTTGAAGAGTTTCCTGTGATAACCTACTTTTCTAATACCACATGTTTTCGTTCATTATAGGCAATTTGCGCTGCATACGGTGATTATCTACGAGAAAAATACCATTACGAAGAGGCTGGGATTTTTTACTGTCGAGCCGGTTGCCAAGATAAAGCTTTGGCCGCTTATGAAAAGAGCGGGAACTGGCAGCAAGCAATGGTGTTGGCTGTTGCACGGCTTGACTCGTCACAAGTTGTCCAATTAGCATCTTGCCTCGTTCGTAAGTATCTTGTTTAGACATGATCTCAGTTAATTGTAATTTTCTGCAAAAAAGTTGTAGATTTGTCTTGACGGATTTTGGTGTAAATATTCGGAAATGGACACTTTATATGTTTCGATTTTGTTTTGTGCAGAAAAACTAAAAGAAAAGAACCAGTATCGAGATGCTGCGTATTTGCTTGAAACATATGCAAAGGTAAATTTACTTAATTTGGGGCTTTTCTTTGGATAATAAGTTGTATGATCGAATCACGTAGCAGTATAAATCTTATGAATTATTATGATTACACGTTTTATTCAAATCTTTCTTTAAAAGTAACATTTTGTTTTACTAACAGAATGCAGATGAAAGCATTTCCACATTGATTGATGGCCACGAATGGATGCATGCTTTGGAAATGGTAACTGGTGTACTGGGTGTCTCATAGTTCATCAACCCATTTGTTTGTTTCATAACTTCTATTTTTTTCATTTTCTTTTACATTATTAAAATGCAACTCAAATTTTTGTTTATTATCAATTTTGGTGTTTTCTTTTAAAAAACAAAACAAGTGAAATTTGGTTCAATGTTTATTTTTAACTTCACACGTTTGAAAAAAAAATGGAGAGCAAAGGTTGATAAGCATTCATTGCTGAAATTTAATCTACAAGAACCAAAAATTTAAAGTTAAAATTAAAGGTTGAACCAAATTTTGCTTGTTTGTAAAAAATACATGAAAATTGATGAAAAGTGAACAATATAATTTTTTTTTTAGGTTGCTGTTTAACAATGTGAAAGAAAATAATAAAAAATTAAAAAAGTTATAATAAAAACAAATGAAGTGTCGAGTTAAGACGCCTTGAATAGGTCACCCTGTATAATTTCAAAATCAGTGAAATAAATATAGGACGTAACAAACAATTTTTTTTTGCTTATAGATACACAGGTACAATCGAACTGAGCTCATCGAGAGTCATTTCCGACCGAAACTTAAAGAACACAGCAAATCATTTTGTCACTCCGTGGAAGCCATGCAGACCTTATTTTTACGCCACGTCGATCGCTTGACGGTTGTCCGTAAGATCAAAGCGAATGCTAAACTAGGTAAACAAGCCAAATATACCAAAAATATTGTGTTTTTTCAAGTTCAGCTGTAGGTTTTTCTTCACTTAACTGTATTGTTTTCTATCAAGGGCAAGCTGAAGAGTTCATCGACGATTCATCTTCTGACATCACAAGCATAACTGAAAGTTCTTCGAGGAGCTATCGTTCGTCTACTAGTTCCAGAATGACTGGGTGCGAGTTTCACTCATCTAATGTGTTGAATTTTTTTCCGATTTTTTAAAATCATTAACTTGAGACGTATTATTTGTAGGAGAACTTCGAAAAATCGCCGGAAAGAGGAACGCAAAAAGCACTCGTTGAAAGAAGGTAGCTACTACGAGGATAGAGCACTCGTAGAAGCGTTGAACGAAATTGCAACAAATGCAGACCAATTGAAAGGTAACGTTTGAAACCTTTTTGTTATTACATTGTATTAAATAGTTTGAGTTTAAAAGTTACTTTTTCTCACAAAATGGGAAGCTCAAATTCCATGGGCCATATACTGAACTGTGAACCTTATCCATTTTTAAATTACAGAGGAATGTTCCAATTTGATTCGAATGCTACTGGTGAACGGTTATGACGACGTAGCATCATCAATACAAAACACTTTTGCGGAATTTCTGTCGGTGATTACGGCAAACACACACAACATTTGGCTCGCTCCGCTTGAGAATTTCCAAGTTCAGGTAACACGACGAAACAAAGAATTATTGAAACAACTAGAAATTTTGGTACTTATGTATTAAACATCCGCCAGTGCCATGGTTTTTTTTTAACTAACCTAAACTAATATCTATGGGTCGTAAATCAGTTTTATTCAACCTAAACTGGTTGTCTCTACTCAAGACACGTAGTGCCCTCATACCCGAGGCTGGTACTTCAATACATAAGGACCAAAATATTTAGCACAAAAAAAAAACAATTTTATTTTAATTATTTACTTTCATTTATATATTTTTTATTTTGCTAGCTTGATAACGCTAATTCAGAACAACCCGGCAACGGAGCAATTTCTACATCGTCGTCGTCGTCATCATTGAAAGAAGGTATATTTTTGTAACTTTGAATATGTGATAAATTGAAACTAACTTGTTTTATTTCTGTCATACGGTAACGCATTTACACTTTTTTTTTTCATTGTAGAATTGAAACTCATGCTGCCACCCTGTATGAGAAGTGTAAAGTGGGAAGCTGATGTTCTTAAACCAATAAGTGAGAAGTAGCATTCTGGAAAGGTCCAATAAATTTTTTTTTAACAAATAGCTTATAATGCATGGAGTTGGCGTAAAAAACGCCACGAACGTAAAAAAGAGTCTTTTTTTCTGGAATAAAAAAGCAAGGATTGAAAAATCCTCGCCACAACCTGGGATCGATAAAAAGATTTATGAGATAAAAAGTTTTACTTTAACACAATTCTTAATTTATTTTTTTAGAGAAAACCGCTTTTATGTAGTGCTAACCGGATTCCTACTACACAAAGATTTACAATTATTGTCTTGCCTAAAAAAAAATTAATAGAAGCTAAAAATCATTCATCGTTTACTTGAGGTTCTTTCAGCTGAACGAACAGCGTGAGAAGTCGGCTTCAGTTTTAAGTAGCTGTGACAGTTCTCGGCTCAACAAATCGTGTAGTGTCTTCTGATCATGCCTGTATATCCACTTATTGTTGACGAAGTCGTATCGCTTTGGCCCGCTAAACAATGATATAACATGCAACCGTTTTAGATTGGTCCAAATGTAACCACCTTAAGTCCAAGTGGGCAGGAATTCCTTTCGAAAATGTTAAAGCTATAAACTGGTACTTTGTGTTAAACACCAGCCATGCAAGCAGCATGGGGCAGTTGTTTTTTTTACTGTCTAAACTGGTATCTTATGGGTATAGACACTTAGAACCTAAGCTGGTAATTATACCCATGGTTGGTGCTTAACACATAAGTACCAAAGTGTATATAAGATATTGATATAAAGTTGAAAAGTTAACATTTCAGTGGACCAAGCCACTGTCTACAAATCGAGAACTTTTTCGTTTCATTTCTCGACAATCGTGCACAAGTGGAATTTTACATTCCGTTAATATAATGTGAATGTGAGCTTAAGCACCTTATGGGAGATGACAGCCAGATTTGCCTGTTTGGTGTCTGCTTGTTGAGAACATAAGTTCCTTTATCGTTTCCAATCTTCACCGTGAGAATTCCATCCTGTTGAAAAATTAAAATCCCACTGACATTGAGGTGAAAGAATGGCAACTAGTAAGGAATGTCCCATTGTTTTTAACTAACCAGAACTGGTCTCTATGAGTATGATAAGAGTTTAGGTTGGTTAAAAAAACAAAAGGTAGTGGCTACGTACACGGCACCGTGTATTTTACTCCGTTCAAGGCAGTGCTCTCGGATTGGTCAATGTAGTCATGTGATCGCCGGCCGTGAATGGAGCAATATACACGGCAGTAGCATTTTACTGCCTTGTATTTTACTACAAGGCTGTATTTTACTACATTGTATACTACTACTGTATTTTACTAACCTAACCTAACCTAACCTTAACCGAAAATAGCCTTTGATTAAGGTTTTTCTAACTTTTCTAACTTTTCGCACTTCCGTAGATCACATGACTACATATAAAATACACTACGTATCACATGACTACATTGACCAATCTGAGAGCACTGCCTTGAACGGAGTAAAATACATGGTGCCGTGTATGTAGTCACTTCGTAAAAAATTTTAGTTAAAAACCCAGAGCAGAAACATTACAAACATTTTTTCTCTTTAAAAAGATAGCACTCATGCAGCTGCTCACAACAATGCTATGAGAAGTGAATGTCTGGTGGCTCCACACTTTATGGCTAAAGCTGTGGTCAAAAGCTTTACTTATTGTTGCTTTCATTAAATGTTAATATGATTGTAAGTGAAACTGTTAACATTGAGTAGGTAGCTAAAATTAAAAAATTAGCATAAATTTATAAACACAATTTCTTGTGTTATGTTAGTCACAAAATATGAGTTTTTTTGAATTTAAAAAAAACATTACTAGTACATTACATGTATAATTTTTCATAAATTTTTTGACTACATATATGTAGCTACAAGATAGTAAGGATTTTCAGAAATACATATTTGTTTTAATGTAACATGCTTGACTAACATAACAGGCTGTGTGTTATATTAATCACAAGCAGTGTTTTTTTCTTAAAAAAAGGTATGATGGTACGCAAGATCATTATCAATACAAACATCGATAAAAATTGATATATAATATTAATGAAAACGATCAAATATTGATATTATTTAAAAGTTAAAGTATATTCGTATACTCTCGTATATGCTGAAAAAGAGCATACAATAACAGTGTTATCACAGGTCATTGTGCGACAAAAGAAGTATGGTATGACAGGGAAACAATGTAGGGGCAGCTGCAACAAACATGGCCGACTGGACAATGGAGAAGTTAAAAACAATAAAAAAGTCGTTGGAACACTTGATGGTCTGGTGTATGGTATGGGATACCACTTTTCACTTCTCCATTTTTAGAAGGCCATGTTTTTTTTACACCTGCCCTTGCTTTACTTCTCTGTTATACCGTACTTTTTTTGCTCATAAACTTTGTTATTTAAATGCCAGTTTCCGATCTGTTTCGTGCAAGCGTTTGCATTATTTTGCGAATATTTTTACTTGTCTAAATCCATATGGAGTGTGCAGTGGCGTAGCTGAGATATTTTGCGCCCTGGGACAAATTTGGCGCCCCCTTCTTGTTTTAACATTTTCCAAATACATCGAATGTTAATTTAAATTTCAATATATAAAAATAGATATTAAAAATACCGACTAATAGTTTAATAAACTAAGTTTTTCAGTCTAAAAGTGAATACTTTCTTT